>JAXIUT010029918.1:0-15171 GCA_035586675.1 Eurytoma californica | reverse complement strand
AATCGATCTTTAACATTTAAGAATCAAGAAGCTATATGTTTCGGATTAAATATTTAGGAACCAATTCAAGTTTGAACAAATATCTAGTACATATCTATTATATACTAACTTATTACAGTGCGAAGAATTGCTTAATTTACTACTAACATTATACTCAGATCTAGATGTTGAATAATAATAGAAACCTCAAATTTTCTGTTTGATAACATACTTAAAAAAAATTGTACTCTCAAGTTTAAAAATTGTTGTACTTCTGCAAATAGCCTGTAGCTTGCTAAAAACATTTCCAGGTACAATGAAGCATTGAAACGTTCGATTCGAAGTTCACAGGACAATCCTGCAGCAAATCGCGAACGCGGAAAAGGGCCGCAACTCGCGGGCTTGCAAATTGAGGCGGGCTCGCGCACCGCGTAAACAAGGCGGCGTCCGGCGAGCTCATACCTTTAAAGGGTAGCGCGCGCGACTGTCGCCAGAAGAAACGCGCCTCCTCCTATTTTCTTCGCTCCTCTAGCCTTCCTTTGATACGCCCGTATATTTCGCGCGTACGCGACATCGGCATCCCGGCGTTTCATCGAATTAGCTAGGCACCGCCGGCCCTAATGAGAGCCGCCGGAAAGAAATCGACGGATAGAGAGGCGCCGCTCCGAGGCATTTCGAGAAGAGGGAAAAAGAGCGGGGATGACGGGTGTAAATAATTAGGAGCGGCGGCGGGGTGGACGCTTCCTTTTTGCCGTCGGGTAACGGGGGATCGTGAGGTGAAGTTGCGCCAGGTGATTTCCTTGATTGCGAGCGGACGCCGAGGAAAAAGCGTAATTATTTCTACATGTGTAATTCGGTTCGTTAATTTTATTGCCATTTCTTTTCCTTGCAAAATTTATTTTTCTTGTTAAATTAGGATTGCAGGCTGGTAGTATAAACGAATCACAGTAAATACTTATCTGGATATTCCAGACTAGTTTCCAATTACGATCTTGATTAAGATGTTATTATCTTATTTAGATCACAAGTGTTTAGATCACAATCGTTTTCTGTGAATATGATGATTTACAAAATATTACATGATATTAAATCATAAACAAAAATATAAGTATTCGTAATAGTAATGTTATTAATTTATATAAGCATTTTGTTTTGATGATGTAAAATGAAATCACATTCAGTCGTTGTCTCTGAAGATAATATTTGTACACCCTTACCGAATTAGGGGACAATGAAATAATAATTTAAATCTAGAATAAAGACAACTCCTAAATGATCTTCAAATTCAAAGGTACCATGCTATTACGGGATTGGAGATAAGATTTAGGTTACGGTGAGGCCAATTACACAAGGATGACATTCTCTTTACAAGTAAATCCAGTTGCCAAGAAAAAGAATCACATCGAATTCATTTACAATGAAGAATGATTACTGAATATTTGAACAGATCACTTGAGTCTTCAAGTCTCTATGTATAGATATAAAAAATCATCGAACTTTCGAGTCGTAAACATTGTGTATTTCACTCAATACATAGTCTTTAAATTAAAACGCATTCGAAAATAAACAGCCCATTGTTATGGGTTGTTATGGGTAACATTGCCTGGTATTTACCATCAGGTGGACTCTGAAACAACTCTCCCTCTTACGGGTTTACTGTCTCACTTTTATATATAAGCTAACTTAAGAACACGGTGGTTAGACATCTCGCTAAAGCTATGCTGATGCTGGTTAATTTAACTAATAATTAATTGATAGAAAAATCATTCTAATAATTGTAATCAAATATCGCTAAAATTACAATAAATATTAATAATAAAAATTATTAGTAAAATGTATGCTGTTGAATATTAACGATACTGCATAGACTCCACTATATTAACCCATGGAGTAATAAATTAATAAGCGTCAAAGGGACAGTTCTGACCTACAAGCGCAGAGTGCACCAAGAACCGACGAACGGTAAGTTCTTCAGTCTACTGCAAGCAGTCAAGCATGCCGCATCTTACTTTCATTATAATATTTTCCATATCTATCATTTATAATAATTCTCGTGTTGTGAATAAATAAATATATATGCTTTTCAAATAGTACGTGTTCATTCCACGATCCCTTCAACAAATATTTTCAGGTCCTATTCAAATTCTAGTAAAAAGCGTCAAAACGAATTCTTCAAAACTCACACATACGACCAAAGGAAAAATCGACGTTTAGACGTAACTCTGGTCCGCGCGGCGCAGTAGTATTTCCTGTCGCGCTCGTTTCTCACTTTTGTTCTTGCGCCCGCGCCACGGCCGCGGAAGGGAGTCGCGACGGCAATTTGCGGTCGTGCGTCGGTTTTTTCTGGCTCGTGTGTGCGCGCGCGCTCGAGGACGCCCCGCCGTCTGGCGCATTTCTTGCGTGGGCGTTTGCCGCTCGCGCGTTCCCCCCGACTAATCGCATTTTTAGGCTAATCGACGGATCTCTTTAGCACGGCCCCTGATTTATGAGCCGACGCCTCGCGGCTGCGCCGACTGATCGGCGAAGACCAGCGCGATTTAATGTGCTGTTTTAAGTGGTGTACTGCTGACGTTGGACTAATAACTGTACATTTTCTTTTAAATAAATACTACAGTCGATTTTAATTTATTTAGCGAAGATATTTTAAAAAAATATACTCGCTGATGCATAAGTAAGTAAGTCATTGCGTACATATCCTTTATCGTCATTAATGAGAAACTTTCTTAAAAAGTCGACAAACCTGATAAAATTTTTAACAAACCATAATTAAAGTCACTGAACTTTAGATATGAGAAGCTGGAACCTCCTAATTACTACTTCATTAAACAAATTCCCGAAGTCGAAAAAAGCCGGGTGAGGGCAAATTAAGTACCTATATCGGCAAGGCGAGCGGGGGTAACGGAGCGTATCAAAGGCGAGAGCCGAATCGGCCTGGCCTTCTCTTTCGGCGCAAATTAACACGCGCACGAGCGGTCGTAATTCAATCAAACGCGGGACAACGGAGAGCGAGGCTGCTGCGGCGGCGAGACGCCCCCTTTAAACGGCTCGCGAGCCGAACTATCGGGAGGATAAATCAGCTGCTCCACCCGAATCGCCGGCCGCGCGTCACGCACGCACTTCGTTATCTGAGCCAATCGCCGAGCGGAATGGCCATTAATGAAGGCCGAGCGCTCGCGCGCGCGCTGGCGTTATCTTCCCTCCTTCCCGCGCCGTCCGGAGTGTCGCGCGATGCTCGACATTCCGTACAAATGTTCCACCCCGGTCGATCAGATTGCACCGCTAAGGTAGTGGCCTTGCCACCTCTCCTTCTTGCGACTTTTCGTCTTTGTCACCGAGATGCTTGGTCGTTTTTATGGAGACGTTTTAGAATTTTTTGTAAAGAGGCCTTTTGATCGTCAAGATGCTGTGGTTGAGTTTGAAGGAAATGATCTGATAACGATTCAGATTTAAGTTTACGATCTTTATCAAACAGTAGTTTTCGTTTAGAGTGCAGGTGTAATTCTGAGATCACGAAGTAACATTATCTTACGCATTTGTACCATTTTTTTGTTTATTTTGACCTAAAATAAAAAATGTTACCAATGTTAACAACTTGTTCGGATGTTAATAACGTTAACTGCTAATCTGTAGAGATTTATGTACAAATCAGCTAATTTGAAAATGATGATTTACTCTTTGCATTCTAAACGTGAGTACATAATAGAAAAATAACGGTAATATTTAATATTTATTTGAATGCAAAAAACATGCTCGAATAAAATCGCAAGAACCGTAATTCCTGGAAACTCAGAGTTCGACATTTCAAACTTTGATCTAACCTCGCTTCGAAATTCCCAGCCTCTATGCTTCTCTCTTTCGCAGTCGTCGCAATTTTCAGCGTCCACGGGCCCTTTACCGAGTGAGCTTTGCAAGTAATTTATAGAAGGTGTACGGTAGCGCGGCGTCCGCTAAAAGGTAGAGAGAGAAAAGACACGCCGCTCGCCGGCCCAGAGGCAAAGGAGAAAGAGTAGGGAAAAGGGAACGACGGACATAGATTAGGGAGTGAGAGAGAGGGAGGGAGAGAGTGGGGGAGGAAGCTTGGGAAAGGCGAGACCTCGCTAAGAGCAGATGAGAAGGAAGAGCCAGACAAAACGTAACTGGCTCTGACCCCTCGCGAGGCATCGTGCCTTATGAAGTACAAATATTAAGCCATTATTTAACTCGGGGCTATTTCTACTAATTATCCTTTATTTATAAAGCGACCTCTCTAATTTCATCTTTTGAATAATTTATTGACAACATTTTTAATTATTTTACTTCAGTAGGTGCTTAGGCAGGTTGTAAGTGGCTTTATACACTGCTTTTGGAAGTCTAAAAACTACTTGAGTCGAGTAATTTTTACTCCAACAAGAATTTAACAGTGAAACACTTAAAGAAAGTGATTGTAGCTTCAAAAAATATACTATAGTTATCTAAATCACGATAATTCATTTGATCGTAGATTTTTAAGAAATTTAAGAATAAAATTTTCGAGATTGTATTTATGGATCATTATTGTTTAATTAACTAGAAATTGACTTCATATTGATACAAAGTGATCATTTATTTAAAAAAATGAATAACCCCTCGCTCGAGAATCAACCCGAAAGCTTATAGACAATGAAAACCGAAATTATTTGACAGGGAGTGTACTCATTCTTTCCATTATAGAAGTTAATTGAATTTTAAACTATTATTCAGGTTCACGTTTGTAAATGTACTGCAATTTGAACTAGCCGCATTTTGTCCCAGGACAGTCTACTGGACCTCGTCAGTTTGGCGTGTACTAGACTGACTAGACGCTAAATTTCACTCGAAAAAAGAGTACCCCAGCATAGCAGTGAAAAGGCGCGATCTCCGCAGTTCGTATCATGCCGCATTTCCCGCGCGCTGTCCCATAATCTTCCGAGTCCGCGGGCCCGTCCGTTACTCATTATTTAGCCGGGGCTCCCTCCCGCGGCCGCCCTCGCGTGCTCTCGTTCGCGTCCCGCCGCGCCGTTTCCCACGTGAATCACGTGGTGGGATCATCTCTCGCCGGAGCCGCCGCTCTCGCCCCGAGATCCGCCGCGCGAACTGTCTTCGGCGTGCGCGGCCACTTTGTATCGCGCGCGATGCTCTCCCCTCCGACGCGCGTAACGTAATAACGCGTTTATCGTCCGACTCGTTAGGGGGGATTTTTTTTCTTTTTTCGCCTCGCTCGAGGTGAGCGATCGGAGATAGAAGGCGCGCGCGCGCGCCGCGGTAGCGGCGGCTTTGAGTGCCCGCGCGGGTCACTGAAGCTGCGCCGGGTAGTTTGTTTTAGATGGGAGTGAGTGAATTATCGGGTAGTTTTATGTACTGCGGAGGGAATTGCACCGAGGATTTTCTAATTGATGGCGGTTAGCGATGTCGGTGTTGATAGGAATGCATACGGGCTTAAGGAAATTTGTAATACCAAGGCACAGCTGTAAATTGATGCGGTACATTTTGCATTTTCTATTTTTATTAAAGTAAACGTTCCCTCTTAATCTCCAAGGGTGACAAATAGTTTATTGCAGTGAATCGAAATACACACTATAGATAAGTGGAGGGCTTAAATTTTCGAAATAACTAAATGTTCAGACATTGATAAGAAAGTGCCAAGATCGAACAGAAATTTAAAGTAAAAGTTTCTTCTTTTGACGACAACCGTAAACTTTTTTGTCACGTCGGTATTTGTTATAGATAACGTATTAAATTTTGTGATAATATTTTACAAACTGATATCAATTTTCTAATAATATTTTTACTAATACAGTAGAAACTGATATCCTACTAACAAAAAATGTTGGTTTTTAAATACCTGCTAATAGTGACTATACGAGTTCATATTAATTCATATAATTAAATCTACATACTAAAAACAGTCAAATAGTCAAAACGACTGTAATTTTACTCTATATTTCTCGCTGTGCAAAAACTTCCAATCCAGTTTCTTAGCTCAATTTTAAACTTAACCGTACTGTAACTACACAAATTTGATTATCACTCTCGCTCTCGCAACTCTAAAATTCAAAGCAGCGTCCGAGGCAAGTGCACAATCGTGCCGACCGTAAAAAAGACGTCAAGGACGTCTGGCGCGGCGGTGGAGGCAGCGAACGCCATTAATCCGGTGTCGCCTCGAGCCGATAACTCCTTTCGGCGCTCGTTAATCCGCATCCGCGGCGATCGTCCGCCGACGCCGCCTCTCGCACAATGGAGCGCGCGATGCGCTATCGCGGGCGCTCGGCCGAGCGGACGCCGTCGCCGATCGCGTGCAAAGCCACCGCCGGGATTCGTTTCGGTTATCCGTCGGATTTTTCGCCCGGACGATCGGCGTTAATTACACGTTTGCTGCGAGCTTCGATCCTTTTTTTCCTTGAAAGTTCACGCGCCGAGATTTTTGTGAAAGGCTGACGGTTAAAAGGTGAAACTTTGTACGTTGCCTACTGAGTTAGGTGAAGTTTCGTGCTATTTCGTCGTTAAGTCGTGGTGTTTATTTACGGTTAAATAAATGCGCGAGGATTTCGTGCATATTTATTGTGAATGAAGAATGAGGTTAATAACGAATTATTTTGCCTGTACAGAGAATTGTATATTTATCATCCACGATAAAATGAAGGTACAGCTATATTTCTTTTGAAGCGGCGTAATTATTAGCTCTTTAGAGCTTTAATGGAAATTCTTGCTATTCAAGTTGCGTTGTAAAATTAATAAAAAATATTACAAATAATCATTTTATGATGTAGAAAACGTGATACTATCCAAGGATATTGATAAAATCAAATCTTCAAACTAACAACGATATGAAGTTTTCTCGAAATTAGAATTTTAACTTCTTGTGAAAGGCATATAACCGAAGCATCAATAGGAAAAGGACCATTAAAATAATAAAAATAGATATTCATTACCAACATGGATCAATTAAAAAATAAAAATGTACGATTTCATTCTCCGAAATGAGAAACGACAGTGAAGCTTTCAACTTTAAGATGAAAAATGTTTTACAGTGCGGATGCAAACATTGGACATTTGTTACACGATGTAAGTTAAGAAAGTCGTCTTTTAAATGCGTACCGGAGTGTTTAAGGTGAGATTAATAATCACGCGGGGGTTGCATTCCGCCGGTAACGTATGGATTAAATAATTAAGATTTTATAGTGAAATTACGCTGGCGATTTCTCGAGTTTTATTGGGAGAAATAATGGAATGAAGTAGGCTACTTTATAAGGCGCGCTCCGCTAAAATTCCACAGCGCGTATAAGCACATGGAGAATGCTGAGAAGTTTATGGTCAGGAATTTTCACGAGAAAGGTTGAGACCCGTAGACTTTTTGAACGATTCAGCTCAGCTGTCTCGTAAAATTAAACCTCCAGATTTATTGTTAATAAATCAATTAAGCATCTGAAACTCGTAAACGTAATGGATATTCTTATAATTCCCTTGTAATGCGTTGCCAAATTTCCAAATTTATCCCTCATTATCGTATTTATTTCTTAATTCTGAAATTGAATTGTCGTTTCTCCTGTTCAAAGCGTACTCTGACTTAACTCGAATTTACTGAACATTGGATACTGATTCTAATTATGCTTTATTTTTTATTGATTATTCTATATGTTTATACATAAATCTTTTTGAAAAAATTAAATTTTTACGCTAATTATTAAACTTTTGATTAAGAGGAAGCGAGTTCGCGGTTCATTGTACAAATTTAGCAGCAATTCATCGTCATCCGGGGTAACTACGATGCACGGGTAGGCGTACATCGTTCGAGGAATTTTGCGCAAGGCACTCAAGGTCGCCGAGGTTTCGCGACTCGCTACGCTGCACAGCTGGCGTGACTAGCTGCGTTTTACTTCCGGCGCGTATGAGAAGCGGACTCTGAACGAGCGAGAGGATGTAAATATACAGCAATAAGATTTTCGGAGGATCATATTCAGGCGTAAGAAGAAAGTTATGATGTACACCTTGAGTTAAGGAATAAATCTTTTTTTCTACATTTATTTAATTATTTATTTAGTCATCATATAACGGGTTAATTGAACTTTTAAATGATGTAGATGACATTTTAATAAATCAATGATTAAGGATATGCTTGCAGCTATTGTAATCATAAACTATTTATCTTATCCGTGCAAAAAAATATTCATCATTATAAAACTCTTAGATTAAATTAATTTTCACCACGTGGTATTATTTTAAGTGATTTTAATGACGAGCTAAGATTAAGATTCGTAAAAATAAAATTTATTAGATAATTAAACCTCGAGTAGATAAGACTAAACGTAAAGGTCGCACATATCTTATGCGTGATAAAGTTAAATTGAAAGCGCTATACAAATACAATATGCAGCAGCTTCTATTTATAGTACCCGGGAGGAAGAAACAGTTCTTTTCTAATTTCTATAAAAGCTGAAATTTTTGTCAAGCTGAAAGAAAAATTCGCATAATAAAACTTTCACCATTTCACCGAGTCCATAAACGGGTCAGTATTTTCGATCCCGCAAAAGTCTAAACTCCATGGGAAATTCGATTTCGAAGTTAAAACATTCACAGCCGACTCGATCATTTCGTCCGCGTGGGCGCCTAGTAATAAAACTTTACGATTGAAAAAAGTGTTAGTTCGCCGCTTGACGATCGACCAGATTGGAGCGTTTCGGTGATCGATCGCCTATCGCGGAAATTGCAATCGAACGGAATAATTTTGGAGGTGTCGAAGAAAAAAATTGATCTTTTATGTCTTCTCATTTTTTTAGACTTCGTGAGAAATCCGTTTTGTTTGGACTGATTGCATAAAATGTGAACGTCCGAGCCCGCGGTCATTAAATTATATTGTATGGAAAATACAGTTTTATGAGTAAACGCCGCTGACTTGCACGATTTTCGCGCACTTCGGAATTCCAATGAGCGATCGCCGGCATATCCGGGATCGTGAGATTACACTTGTTCTTAGGAACGCAAATTACAGTTACTTTATGGAATATAATAATGCTAATGAGTGTTTGTTCAGGCGCTTTCAGATTCTTAAAGTGGTCTACTATAAGTTTTATTGCAATTACATTTTATCCTGAATAATTAAATTTTTACCTGTTTATAATAAGTATTTAGATTAATCGAATTCCAAGTGTGATTTTTTTACCTTTACAGTAATTGTGGTTATTAGCTGCAATAAATTGAAATGCACTATTTCTCAATTTTTTTTTTACTTGCACTTATAATAAACTAAAGCATACAATCACTGGAAAGACTGCTAGATACTAATTACAGAATAAAAAAAAACTTATAAAATTGTATAAAGTGATCATTTAGCAACGAAAGAAAAGTATCTTTTATATTAGAATGTCAACTAGTCTCAATCTCCAAATTTCATTATTATTAAAACAAATTTAATAAAAAATACTGAACACCAAGAATGAAAATAATTAATAACCCTTAGAAAAATACTGGACTAGTGTAGTATTACCGACTGACGCTCGTTACGCAAGACACTTAGCTACGGAAAGAAACGATCGAACGTCACCGAGGAACGATCGTCGTTTCATTTTTCTCTCTGCCCTCCCTCCTCGCGAGTCGCGCACCGTCCATTTATTAGGCGCCTTTTTCGCGGCGATAATTGCCGGCGGCGCGGTCGAGAAAAGCGCGTAATGAGGCGGCGCGCAGCTCCGGCGACCCCGCGCGCGCGCGCAAAAAGACGGAGGCGTGCGCAATAGTCGCCATTAGGTCTTCTTCGACAAACCGGTCGATTTGTTGTGCGCACACCCCACCCCGGCCTCGCGCCTTTTTTTCTAATTAAAAACCGTGGAGCAGGTGCGCGCGAGCGTTACGTAGGCAAGACGGCGTTTAATCAAATGCGTCGGTTCGCCACCGACTCTTTTTTTTTATCAAGTGTAGCGTTCAAGGACGTGGACACTCGCGCTTTATGTTGTCGCGTGCTTCCTCGTGCAGCTCGTGCTTACTTTTTTTTTTCTTTTAGTTGATAGGTATAGGTTTTTGCCGTAGTTTTGGGCGAGGCTCGCTCGATCGCGTAATTGTGGAGTAGTTTTCCGTGGAAGTAGTCTGGTTGGTATACGTTATTAACAAGAGCAAACTTATTTAAGTACAGGTTGACTACTTTGAAATGTGATGAAAATTTAAATTATCATTTTTTTTAACAACTAGTATTTTTTATAATTTCTTACAAACAATTCAATACCGATATAAAATTAAGAATTCAAAATCTATATTTATCGAAAAAAATGGATCGAACCAAATCATGCAGCATCATGACTTTCTTTCGAACTACATAACAATAATTGAAAAAGTTAATTTTATCAAGTTTTCGTATTTCATTTAGTTCGCAGCGACTCTCAAATTGTTCTAAAAGTTTGTCACGCCTCCCGACAGTACAACCCAAGTCCCGAGTCGCGGACAAACTCCGAATTCCCTGCCATCCTTTTTCTCGACTCCTCTTTCTTTCCAGCGTAACTTCAGCCCCTTGCAATGGCAGCCTCGCCTTATACTCCCGGTGCGGCCGAGGTTTACGGCTGCAAAGTACCGCCCGTGTTGCGCGCAACCCTCCTCCCCATCCGTGGAATTTATCGCGCTAATTTCGGTACAATGGTGCGTATACGGGTGCGCTTGCGCGAAATATAAGTCGTGGAGGCGGGGATAAAAAGGTGCACGGGGAGCAAATCGTTCGGCTGAGCTGCCCCCTGACTAAGTTGCGATGCCGTTGTCATGCTATTTCGCGAGAGACCGTGGAGCGGATTTACGCGGCTGAGCCGACAAATTGTTCAAGGATACCCGATGCCTCGGCATCTCCGCGACCTAACGTAACGCCGCCCTGGGCACCGGAACGTACACTCCACTCTTCGGAATTCCTTGGATTTTTTTAACAGAAAACGACGCTTCTATGAGGATCTTTGTTTTTTTCTTTTAAAGATCGACTTATTTTACTATAAGGATTGATTAAAGAATAACTTAAAAATTAAAATTTAGAAAGAAACGTCATTAAAATACCTTAAAAAACATTCTCTCTTTAACATTTTTGAGATCTTAATGTTGCTATATAAGTACGAGGAAGTAGATACGTTATGTTGGATATGCAATGTGTACTTTTGGGATTGATTTTTTAATGGGTATTGTGTGTACTATTAATACTTTGATGATTTATTTGCGGCAGAAGTCATTAGAAGGAAGGTAAAATAAAAATAGTTGGCAGGAAATGCGCAATCGGCGCCTGTGTCAATAATAAAGCCCGTTAAAACGGCGACCTTATTCCCGTTCCGAGGCGCGCGCATTTGCATGTAATTTACTCGAATACGCGCGGCACCGGTAAGTAGCGTCGCCTAGTCGCCTTCACCGCGAAAACCGCGAAATTACTCTTATTAGCCGACCGGTCGCATCTGGACTGCGCGCGCGCAGCATCGCTCGAGTGTCATATATTGACTGCTCACTTTTTCTAATTTCGCACAGTCGCCAGAAATTACTCAGTGCTAATAATGTCGTTACACGTGCAAAATTAGTTTTGTTTTAAATAAATCATTTTTCTTTATTAAAAATTTCTGATTCCCTTATTTCTACCACTATTATTTTAATTTTCTTTCTAATAATTTACAGTATTTTAATGATTTAATACTGAGAAAGCATAAATCGATAAAACGAGAGAAAGCAAGTTACTTTTTTGTACATAAAAATAAAATATGTAATTTGTCGGAAATCGTATATATATATATACCTCAAACGTACTAAGTCTGTACTACTCTACTAATACTCTGCTAATATACTAAAATTGAGTTGACTATTCCTAGATACTTTGAGTGTGTTTTCAGAATAATACGGACACGAAACAAGAAATTATGACGAATACTTTAAAAGAACACACCTCCTTGGTACTTTTGGAACGCAATTTAAGCTCCGCAATATCGTACGCAGTTAACGCTTAAATAAAAATCATAATTATTCTTATCTTAAATAACAAAATATGGAGAATTTAATCTAAGACACTAGGTTTAATCTGCTAAAAGAGTAAGTAGTATAGAAGAGGAAGCACGGTACACGGAGCCAGCGACGGAGTACCGCGGACGCAGGGCTATGCGCGGTGATATTTAAGTCGTGCCTTGGTTCTCGCTGTAATTGGACATTCCGACCATTTTAACTAATGCCACTGATTCCATGGGCTCCGCGCATTAAGCCGCGCTCGCGCGTGCCCCGTCATATCGCATTAGTGTCGCGCGGCGATCTTTTTTAGCTCGGGGGATGATGTGTACGCGTGGAACGCGTGCGCGCACATCTTCGCCACACTCCAGGTGTGGTACGTTCATAGCACGTAATCAAAAATCCACTATAAATAACTACACTATCACTTTTTTCGCCAGTGTACGATCGATTTATGATTTTGTAATCGGTAGTTATTATTTTTATAATCGATTTGTCCATATGCATTAAAAATCCGTTGAGGCAAATACAAATTACTGAAAAGGACTATAAGTCAAATGTCAGTCTATCCTACATTGTAAAAGATGAGCACTTATAGTTGTATAATAGTTGCAGCAATGTTACATGAATGAAGATTACACTGCGAGTGATTTAGAAATAATAATCATATCAGAAGCTGTCGAATCTCACTTAATAAATCTAAAAAGAACATCATTTAGAAACTTTAGAACAGACTGGATGCAATCTATCAAAAATTATGCTCATAAGTTAGGCATTAGATATCTAAAAAAATCAAATACAAATTTTCAACCAATTCTTTTTCGACTTATAATTAACGACTATTTATAATACTACTGACAGTTCAATTTTTAAACGTCAATAAACTTCCTGCATCATCTAAAAATAAAAAAATACTGAATCACTTACCGAACGCATTATTCACACGACTGTAACTTGATTCTCCACGTCGGGAAGCGACACTCCTAGCTTCTTCTTCGTGACGACTTAATAACGTGAGGTAAACTGAAGACGTCTGCATTAAAATGGATGACCTCACTTCAATTGCAACTATAATAAACAATTTTTTTCTAAATTGTGCATTTTCCAAATGAACCTTAAACTAGCATTCGAACTTAATTCAATTCGATCGATCTACAACTCTTTAAGATTACGCTCATCGCTTTCGTCAAAATATTTCAACGAATTTACAGAATTTGAAGAAAGCTATCCTAAATTTTAAAATTCTACGTCCAGCAATCATATTTTAATGCTTCGGTACTTGTAAGAATGTCTACGGCATCTGGATAAGAGAGAGAGGGGGAAAGGGCACGTATAGGAGATATAGTTGGAGCGAGCATGTGACAGGTCCGCGGTCAGCGGTAGCTAATGAGCTGACCGTGCGCACAGCTCAGATACTCTCTCTGTCTCTGTCTCTTTCTCTCTCTCCATCCCGTCTGCACGTCGAGAAACATCTGAATCAATTTTTCGCGAAGACGATGCTGCGCGACGCCCTGGGAGGACTGACAACTTTGTTAGCGCAAACGCGAGCGGCTCGCGATTCATACCCGATATACCGTCGAGGTCGCGTTGTTCGTCCAAGGGGGAAGCGTGCCACCGATCGATTTATTAGGAACGATTCCGCACTTAGGGTGGCCTTTCCGGGTTGTCCTATTCGCTCGTTTTTTTTATTTATAATTGTACTTGTTAATCCTTGTGCGAGGTTAAAGATTAAATAAAATTGTGTTGAAAAGGATATCATTTTTTGTTATGAAAACTTGTTGGTTTTAATAAATATTGTTAGTTGCAGAAATAGCGCTATTATAGTTTAATATTGTCATTATAATGTGAACAGTTTTCCATTATGTTCCAGAAAAAATACTAGAGAATTCAAAGAGCTGTAACAATAGAAAATAGTCGCTCGTAAAAGTACCTCTAGAGTCAAGGGCAATACGTCTTCGCTTGATTACACCATTAAGAGGAGGATATTCCTCCTAGAGAGTTTTCTAAACGCTCAGATCTTTACCCAGTTTTTAACCGACGCAATTAGATTTTACTTCAATATTTATTCAGATAAAATTGAAAAAATGACGCGGCTACAGTAATTTTAGAGCATTAACAATCTTCTTACCGAACGCTTGAATTGCAGAAACTTATGAAAAAAGGGTCGGCAAATTTCGAAGAACCGCCACACCCAGGGAAATACCAAAGCGCGCGCATCCAAGATCCGCCGACCCCTCGGACAATCATCGGCGAAGATAGCCCGATCGGAATAATAGTAAATTCCCAAGTTATTCGAGGCGTTTACGCTCTCCTTAAGCTGAACTGCGCACATCAAAGGATGCGCTCGAGAATGGGCCTTTCGCGCGAGCGCAGCCTCGCCTCCTTTCGCGCACTTTGCTCCCGAGAGCATTCCTATACGGGCGCGATCGGAGGCACGCCAGTGAGTCACAGGGCTCCCGCGAGCCTGATAGCGCGCAAGTCCGCCTGTATCTTCGGCGCAGAATGTTACAACACGGCGATTGGATTCTACTCTATTCGCGCAGTAGTACACGCGCGAGTTTGAAGTTCGCTCGCTTTTGCAAAATGCATTTTTCTTTCCGCCGGGGGAAGATGAGCCGAACCGTTAGTCGTTTTGCTTCGTATTATCTTCCGCTAAATTGCCGTGGAAGTCTAACTGAAGTAATTTCGAGCTTTAGTTTAAAGAGGTTGAAAAAATTCAAGGTCAGTGAGATTGTTGCAAAATTTTTTAAGTTATTGAAAAAGATTGAAAAGTATTTTTAAAAATCTGTCAGGTTGCAGCCTTTGCCGCTTTAATTTAATATGATTCCTATGTTGTTTAAAATTTATCAAGTACAAATCTTTTAAAGAAAAAAATAAGAATCCACTTCGAACCGTAACTTAATGATAAACAGATAACCAGGCTCTTAAACCACAAATAGTAATCGAAATCCCATTAATCACATCAGCAACCGAACGTCCCTTCGATGGTTTTACGATCATTTCAGACCAATGTAGAAAGAGAAGTAACGCGAAGAATAAAAAAAGTCGAGACGCGTTTTTTTTATGGCTAATTTGTGTAACTAATAGTTCGGCAGAGACAAAGACCTCTCCGGCACTCGAGAACGAAGAGGAACAGGCGTGGCGGCGTCCCGGCATCTACGAGACTTCGGCTCAGCTTTTACTACAGCTCTTGCCTTCTTATTAGCATTGTGTCCGCGGGAACAATGTTGCCGGATGATAATTAAGCGTGTCCCCGCACCG
>JAXIUT010029907.1:0-15176 GCA_035586675.1 Eurytoma californica | reverse complement strand
AGTTAGTTTTTTTTAAGTTATCCTATGTGCCAGCCTATGTACAGGTAACTGTGTTTACCTCTTATAGGATTTACTATATAAATTTATACTGGTTCAATAAATACAAAAATATCAAAAATACCTCGATCTTGATGTCGGGTTTCCGCACGCGGAAGTCATCCTGAGCGAAGTACTCGAAATTGGTGTCCTTGATGGTGGCGAGGCAGGATATTTGGAAAGCGCACTGATCGAGCAGTCTGGGGCCGTACTCCTCCCAGGACACCTCGAGCCTGACCTCGTCCGTGGTGTTCGGCCTGATGTAGCGCTCGTTGTCCGACCTCTTCACCGGCTCGCCCACGCGGCCCGTGTACGTGACCGTCTCCACGCGGAGTATCACCGACACCTGGTACGTTTCCGCGTAGCTGAGATTCTTTACCATAAGAACGACGCTGGAAATAGAAAAACGAATGGATGAAGCTTCCATTTGTGTATTATTAAACTGAACGTGAATTTAAAAGAAAAAAAACATTTGATTGGATGGTTGCAACATTTTTTAATGGGTATGGGTGGACGCATTATTACCTGAATGGTTGACCGATAACGATATCGTCCCTCAACTCGAAGTCGAACATTACGTCGTTGAATTCTTCGTTGAGGTAATAGCGACTAAAGAGAGACTCGCTCTGACGCAGCGCCTTTAGCATGGCAGCCCGCTCTTCCTCGGATTCTGTAAAGAGGCGGTGAAGTATTTGTCAGGCGCTGAAGTTGTGTATATTCGTATTTAACATTCTGTTTAATTTATTTTACTATACTTACTTTCCGGATATTTGTAAGAGTGCGTAATGTCCTCACGTTCCCATCTTCCGACTGCTTTTGTACTTATATTCTGACCGATTCTAAATTAAAAATAGGAATGTTAATTGGACTGATTTTTATTAGCAAGCATCTTAGTAATCGTTTGTTTTATCTGAAATCTCAATTACTTTATCGCTCAAGTAATTTACGTTATGCAACATCAGAACATCGGACTAAGACTAACTATTCATTTTTAATTTTTATTTATTTATGATTCTACCTTAAACCATTTTACTTCTAATTAAAATTAATTATTCAATAAATTACTTGTAATCCTTAGAGGTTTTTGATTTATAAGAATTATAACACGTGATTATTAGAATAATAATTACTAATTATAAATCGATTTCATATAGATCAAAAAGTGACTGCCAAGTCATAAAAGTGGTTTGCGATTGCACGGGATAAAAAAAGCCGTCGGAAACAACTTGTGAATATCCCCGTGCAGAAAAAGGAAAATCCAATCGCGAAAACTAAAGCTCGCTCACCCGTAGATGTCCTTGCGAACGAGTTTGAGCGGCTGGGATGGACCGTTGTAGCGCCAGAAGACCTTGTCGGCATTGACCTCCGCGAAGACGAAGTTATTGTCGTAGGGCCGGTGTATCTCGGCCCTCTTGACATCCGCCACAGAAGCCGGACCGCAGCGATAAGCGTCTTCGCTTAATTCCTGCGGCGTAGCGTCGATCACCTGCCAGCCGTGAGAATCGGGCGTCAGGTCCAATCTCTTCATCCACACCTCGTTCCACACGTGAAAGTTCCTGAGAGCAGCCCACCCAGCGGGTAATTCAATTACAAAACGAATCGCATAATGCATCTGAATCGCGTTAATGGAACTCGATTTATTTTTAATCGTCATATTCCAGTGTTGCATTTTATTTGGTTTTCGAATTAATTAAAAATGCAGTTACGTTGAATATTTGCTTGATCAATTTCTTTGATTAATTTTCGCGATCCAGTTTTAAATGCACTAAACTACTTGTAATTAAACAGACTTCTAAAGAAAGATAAATTACATCTTTTAGGGCACAATTAAACGTACGGATGAAAAAATTACCATATAGAATCGCTGTTGAGCTCCTCCATAATTTTGCCGTTCTCGTCGACGAAATAATCGACGGTCAAGCTGTTCTGCGTGTCATGGGCGCTGGAGTAGTTCGTGATGACTCGGCAGGGTATGCCGAGGGTCCGACACACGGTCGCGAGTACCCCCGCGAACACCCAGCACTGCCCGTACTTCACCGGCTTTTTACTTTTGTAATACTGCTGCAGAATCTTCTGCGAGCCTACCCACTGCGAGGGCGGCGTACCGCCACCGAAATCGTCCGACCAATTGCCCATTACGGCGCCGTAATCGTCCGGAGAATTCACCTGAAATACATCGACATAAAGTATTCGTCTTCGTTACAATTACACGATTTCCAGTAGTAAATGTACCGTAAGTCAAATTGATAGATAGCGCAATTGCAGAGTGCGTCATTTCTTTTAACGAAAAAAGAGTAAGCAACGCGATAATGACGAGAAAAATCTTGTACTGATTTTTTTTTTTTACGTTTAAGAAAATAACATTGACATTCCCGTCAAGTTGCGATTTGCATACAATGCCGTTCTCCGCGACGCACTCTGAAAATACACCATTACGAGCGATAAATCTTGAAAAGTAACTTACAGCAGCGGACAAAACGCGCGATATGACGACGGGATCGTTGCGCCCGGAGACGCGAACTTTCCCGACGTCGACCATCATGTAGAGAGCGCAATCCAAAATATCGCGCTCGAATTGCGCGTACTTCCAAACGGACGGTCGCATGCGATTGCTGGTGCCGCGCCATATCAATCCGGTATCAGCCATCACGTACTCCTGGCGCTCGGCCTCGTTTCCCAAGTAGACGACGTCCTCTGCGAAACGAAAAAAATCGTTCGAACATGAGAACGAAGCCGGCGGCTGTTTCCGCGAGTGAAATTGTCTCGCGGTTCGCTGCAATGACTCGCGGTGCAAGAAACATTAATGTAATGTGGGGTGACTGTTGTAATTGTTCTAATACGCGGACCATTTGCATAATAGCCGAGTGTTTCCATCTAAATAGCTCATTGATCTACATTTAGAACGAAGTGTGCACGCTCGGAGTCTTAGGTGTTACTTTATTTCTGGAGGTGAGACAGCCCGACGCGTATATTACTGGTGAACTTCGGAAATGAAGATTCGTTGGTGATACAACTGTTTACATTACTGTTGACTAATTATAGCAGCGAAAATTCGCCTTAATTTATCTGCCGCAGTTCTCGTTGTTTTAGATCCGATCCGTCCGCGCGCGCTGAGCGCCTAACCCTTGCTAAAAATATGTTTTCGCCTGAAATAGACTTATTGACTACAAAATATTGCTCCAGAAGCGAAGTTGAAGTGGTCGTTAAAATTAATTTTCTATTGCACTTGCATTTCAACGAGCGAGCGGCTATTCATAACTCACCTCGGGACCAAGGATTGAATATCACGTAGAACGGATTGTCTACCGTGAAACTGACAGCACCTTCGGCATCTCTTCTTTTCGTGTCGATATCCATCCTCCACTTTCCAATAATAGCATCCGCCGCCGGGGTAACCTTAAATCAGCATAAGCACTTGCAGTTCGTAAACTCGAAATAAAGTCGGCTACTAGTTCTTTTTGCCTGACGAATAATTTTTACTTGCAGGTAAAATGTGAATTGAATAATATAATAGTGTACATTTTAATAGACTCAAGGAGGCGTGATTCAGATGGTGATTCAGTAAATTGTTTACTGTCAAGCGTTTACACTTCCGCGTGCACCTCTCGATACTGTAATAAATTAATTTTTAATTTTCATTGTTTCTAATAACAATGAACGCTTAATAAAAAAAAATAATGCCTTCAAAGAACTACCGGCTGCAGTGAACGATTTATTTATTACGAACTGTAATGATTCTTGAGTGAATTAGTTTCTTATTCATTATTACGTGGCTGTATTAGCTCCTGTATGTAAATAAGCTCGCTTTAAAGTTAAGAATTGTGAATAAAATGCATGACTGTAGGTGACAGTTTTATAGTAGAGCGAATACTTATGGATCCTTTGCTCACAACTTTAACCTGTGACTTTGTCATCGCGTCATGCTTTGAATGAAAAAAAAACTTTCAATTTTCATGAGTATTTTGCATGTCAATGTTTAATAGCGGTAATTAACTAATGAAGTTAGCTAAAACGCTTTAAAATTCTAAAGAAGCAAAAGATAAAATTGTTTTTTCCAAAGAAAAATTGAAGATAAATTGCGTTTGAATAACTTTTCATTAAAAATTTAAAACTCTTTAAACATTAATTTTTTGTTTAAGTGAAATTAATTAAAAAGTGCATTCAAATTGTTAACAATCAAGTCCAAAAAGAAGGTAATCCCATTGAAGTAAATGACCAAGAACAAAGTAAAAATATATAACTGGATTAAAATCATTACGAATACGAAAACATGACAAATCACTTAAAAAAAACAAGGAAAAAATTACTTTTGAGCGAATAGCTAATTTTAAACTATTTAATAATCTATGGTCTCTAGCAAATTCTCCGGCTCTCATCTAAAAAAAAATTTCAAAATAATTTATTTTTCCGTACAACCCATACGATTAAAATCTGACTATTCAGACTAAAAAAAAAACAAGCTATTTTTCATCAGCGCACTATTCTTACCTTGATTCTGAGCGAGTTTTCGGAGTACGCCTCGACGACTGCCTGCCAGGCGGCCTCGGACACCTCGCCAGGATGGAGAACGGGCGAGGCCACGAGGGTGCCGTGTCCATACTGCGGCCTCTTCACTCCGTCCAGGGTGAATACGATGGACATACCGTCGATCGCCGGGTCGTAATTGCGCGACAGGTGCAGGTCCAGGACGAACGGCTGGCCACGGCGCACCACCAGCCGGGCTCGGCCGTCGTCCCGGCTCATCAGGTGGTAGCGCGACGTTTGGTGGTCCTCCCCATTGTCCTCCAGGCAGTAGTCCACGTGCACGATCGTCAGCACCGAGCGGCTGTAATTCTCCCCTTCAATGGGTAAAAAGTGTTACTTCTTTTAATGCAGCCGGTGGTAATGTAATTACAAAAAACGTGGAAGCAGGCTACTGTTAGAGTTCGATACTTTTATTAACACATTTTTTAAAGTACGTTTCAGGAATTATTTACAATTTCACGATAGTAAGTAATTATAATTTAGTCGACTAATAATTGAAATTATCACGAGATTTTAATGGTTCGTTCTATGTTAATCAGTTTTCTTTTTTTTCAGAATAGAATTGTATTTGATGTTTAATTTAAGTCAATTTTAACAAGGCTTTAGCACAAGGAGTTAGTATTCATAGAAGCACGCGAATGAAAATCACATGGAAAAGAAGACAAGACAAAAGACATACACTGCAAAGCCATTTCTTTGGGAATGAACATTTGAAAAGTACTTTTTGAGTATTTATATCTCCACGCTAGAGCTGCGCGTCCACCGGCAATGAATTATTCAGGAAAATCGCAGCTGACTAAGAAAATATATTGCAACGATGCGAGAAGATACTATTTCTGTACGTAACATTGGGAATTTCATGAAATCGAAACGTTTTGACGCTCGCAAATTTAAGGCGAAAAATGACAAATGCGCGACACCATCAGCATCACTCGTTGCACTCGAGACCGACGATTCTTTTTTTTTTCCACTCAGGAAGAGGCATTCCTCATTAATAAGCCATAAGTCACACTCAACTCGATAAAAGCTTCCGCAGATAAAAGCGAAAAAAAAAAATCACCACCGATAAGGCCCTCGCTGCAAAAGAAAAAGCTAGGAAAAACCGCAAATCTACCGTCCGCGATCTACCTAAACGCGTCGCCCGATTAATCTCCATCGCGAGTAATTGCATTTAATGTAAATTCGATTGCCGCCCGTTAATGCATTCAGAAGCAATCCCGAGCGCGCTATCGCGCATCTCCCTTCGTCCCGCGGAAGCCGGCAGCCTCGTAAACCTCTCGATCACTCCGCGCGCATCTCGTTGCACAAGCGATTAAGCAACAATAAAACAGAAGAAAAAAAGTTAAAGCCGCGCGTCGATCGGACGCAGTACCGATCGGCGCGAAATTCGTAAAAGCACCGAGGACTCACAGTAGAACCGATAAGGGAAGGGCTTACGCCTGCGGTCGTTGAAGACTCGGTAGCGGTCGTAGAATCGGTAGAACATCCTGCGCGCGCTCCGTTGCGATAAAACAACAAAATGAAAAAAAAAAAGTTGGCGTCGGCGTTGGAGCGCGCGCGCGCACTGCGCCTCGTCCCTTATTCTCGCGCCTCGCTTGAGGTGGGCGACGCGCGCGCGCGCCACCCGCGTTTGGAGGGGGTCCCGTTCGCCGCGCTAGTCGCTCCAAGGCTGCTCTTCTCCTACGGCGATGGCGCGCCATACACGGTGCGCGTGGGTCAAGTCGAGCCTGCACGCGCGAGCGCGACGTGGGACGCACCTGCAGCCGGCGGCAGCCGTCACCCACTTCGGGCGCCCCGATTAAATCACCTGGACGTTCCCGCGTGACGCGGCGCGCAGCTTTTACGGGGGGCTTTCTGCGCGCGGGTTTTTCAGGCGCGATTTTCCCGGTGATGAGCGACCGGCTGTTTCGGGAAGAGCTTAATGGCTGGTCTTTTCGTTGGTTGTTTGCTCGTTGCTGAGGAATAGGAGATGAGTTAACCGATGTTTTCTTTTGGGGTGGAGAGTGGATGCTGATCTGCGGGGGAGATTATACAGTGAATAAGTAGTTTCGAGTTAACTTTAAAATAGTATCGTTGAATCTGGAAATAATTAGATTCTACCAAGGTCTCGAAGGGACGATATCTTGCAAAAAATCTTCCAAGCTTCGGTAGAGAAAATTGAAAGAAAACTCAGAAATACGTCCAAATCATTGAATAAAGGAAGATTTAAGATGTGATAAAATCTTAACGACTAGAGAGTTTCTTTCAAGTCAATGATACATCCATATTTATTTTATGAGCTGCTTTATAAAAGAAATATATTTTTATGTGACGTTTTAATGTTTTACGTAACAATATCGTTCAATTCAACGAAAAAAATTAACAGCTACTAAAAATTATTCTTTTATGACTTCTACTATTAATTCCTCATTCATAATTTTGTTTTGTGAGTCAATACTGTTTCTTCGAATGCTCCAGCAGACTTCAATTTGCAAACTGCATCGATAGAAGTACACCTACTATTTATGGAAAATCAATTTATTTAAGGATATTCTAATGATGCTGGAGGCATTTCGAAATGCAATTATCTCCGATTCAATGGCATTAAAAATTGTATGCCTACGATGTAATCCAATTGAGGAAACATATCGAATAAGAAAACGTGCAATTTGAAAATATAAGGTATTTAAATAACGTGAAAATGAACCCGTGATTAATCCCATTTTTTATTTGTTTCGTGTAATTTCATTAAATTGCCTACAATGCACATCAATTTTCTTTAGGGAAATAAATACAATTGTTGGTACACTTTACATAAATTATTTTGCACGTGTGCGCACGATCATTGTGTACCGCATGCTGACATAATATTTGCTTAGTAACGTAAGTGACCGCAGATCATAATCAACGCCGTTCAATAATCTCATTAATAATAGACAAGAATTATGTCTTTCGTTGTATTCGCTTTTCCCAATTAACAAATATCCATTTGAAATTTAGAATTTATTAAATTTTAGAAGTGTGATTAACAAAACGAGAACTAGTTCACTTGTTTGAAGGTACACGATTTAATCTGAAAATTGAATTGATTAGCATTATATTTTGAATAATTTTGCAAGACTTCAAGAGAAGGTTTTAATGAACCTATCTGCTCGGTAGTAAATCTTGCCTAACTGAGTCGACGGTGCAAGATGCAACTGCAAAGGTACATAATCGTAAAACTTGGGCTATGTGCGTGCTATTATAATCCACTATCATCTAAATTTAGAGCTTTCTTGCGTAAAAGGAATTTAATAAAGACCTTAAAAAACGTTTTTTTATACACGCCAAAAATCTTTCACTTATTGCTTAAACGAATAAATGAATATTCACTATCATGTAAGTGAAATTTAACTTATCATTTACATAGATTAGGGCATAACAAAATATCAGTTCTGATCTTTCGATCTAAATCAGATCTGTATAAATCTAAAGGTAAAAATTTTAAAGTTTTTTGATGCGTTGTAATAAAAAATCTTGTTCTTAAAAATTTACGCTACGTTTGGATGTAAATTTCATTAATTTATAAGCAGTATTTGCTAATGATATTTTAATATCACAAATGGTACTATTGATGACTCGGTCACATAAATAACGCATTGTAAACAGAAAGTCTTACATTACTATTTTTTATAGCAGATTACTCATGCAAATAATATAAAATTTATTTGTTCAACTACAAAAGAATGAAAATTGCGAACTATTGTTACGAGCTACCAAGGCCAAAATTATAACACATTTTTGCAAGTATAATTCGGGCACTTTATTTTACAGCAATGTATACTTATGTAAATTTTTAACAAATTTGAATATATTATATTAATAATCTGAAAGAATTTCCTGATGCGAGTGTCTGAAATGCCCACGCGAGCAATTCATCACGCTTTTCTAGAATCTCTAAAGTTCTTTCAACGGAATTGCATAAAAATTGTCTCAATCGCTTCACAGCCATCGTAGCAATTTTCCAAGAAATCCTTTAAGAACCATGTCATTAATTAGCATCGATCCAATTCATCATCCCATCAAACGATTCCTATATAAATTCTGCACGAGCCGGTTGTTTTTCAACGCTCCACGTGTACTTCTAAAAAAGCCACTTAACAAATAAAAATGCAAATCTCTCCACAATGCCAGCCGATTAACCCACGCGCTGTTTTATGTTTCGCACCCCGCGCCCGTCGGCATCATCGATAAAACTCGAAAAGCCGAATACCCAATTAGCGTCTCTCCTTTTGTTTTCGACTCTTTCGCTCGACGATGTAATCGGCAGCCCCAAAAGCGACGGATCGCGCAGAAGCTCCGGATGATATCACTCGGACCCACCGGCGAGTTGCGCAATCGCAAACTTTCATTCACGGCGCGCTGGCGCGGAGTTTCTAAATTTACGCGCGAGAGATAGAGGAGCGCTCGTACGGTCGTGCATCGGTGACGCTGCGCCTTGAGAAGGCAACGGAGTCAAGGTTCTCTGGCTACTAGGATGGCGCGGAAGCTCGAGTTCTTCTCGATGTAACGCTCGGTCCCTTTCTCGCAAACGCTCATCTGGATTTGGATCGAGCCTTGCTTTTTCTTTCGACCGTTTCTGTTTTATCGCGGAGAGGATTTTAAATGTCGCTTTCGTTTGGAACCTATCGTAAAGTGATTATAGTGCTTAGCAAACGATTTTATTGTAGGAACCTTTAATGAGATGATGTAATAAAATTAACTTGATTTTAGTGAGGCTATATAACTGTTTAATCACTTAAGTGTCTGGCTAATTTGTCAAGGATCTTGGAGATTTATTTGTGTGAGACAATTAGAAGCTCAGTTTAATAATTAATGAAAATTGAAGTGGCCCGTTAAATATCGGATTACCTATTTCGGTTGTACGACGAATTAACAATTTAAACAAGCGATTTAGTTATTTGAATAAATGATATATATTTCGACGTTAATTCTAATAGAAATATCAAATTACTTCAGAGTAAAGATTATTCACGACGACAGTTGCGATCGAGAGAATGAAATTAATAATAGAACTTCAAAGATTTGTTCACGCGCAAAACCAGGATGCACCTTTTGGCAAACATTTATCTAACGCATTATAAATAGAGCTTCGCAAAAGTACCAATTTTTTCCGCGAAGAGCATCGCTCTTAATTGCATTCTTAACGATCCTCAAAATCTCATTACAATTCAAGTATCATCGTCGCTCGCTTTTATCGTCGCGGTGCTTTATTTTCGTGCACCGCGGGCACTCCTACTTCCGAGGGAAAACAGCCGGACCTATTTCCAGAATGTTGGCCACGGGGTTCCCTATATCGAAGGCTACCTCGTTTATTTTCGATGGTTTGTAAACGTTTTGGAGCCGCGAATTCCCGCGTCCACGCCTCGGCGAACGCCTAACAATGCCTGCCGAAAATCGCGACACTGCGTTCGGATTCTTACGGGCTAATAATACAAACTCGGTTATGGGCTACATGCAATTTCAGCGGAATCCACTTACGCGGTTTTAGGAAGGCACGAGAGGTTGAATGCAACACTGGTGGTATCAATTAGTCGGATGGTGAAAGATTAGTAAGCCCGGTTTGCAGAGACGCAAAGTGGCGGTATTTATAGCGAACGATGTCTATTTACTTTATCAGCAAGTCTATAACGTGAAATGGGCTAGTCCAATTTGGGATTTAGTATTAACTCTTACACCAGCAGATCCAATTTCTGAATTACGTTTCTTTTTTTAATCTTTATCTTTCGTTGATGATTTTTATAGATACTTTTTCCGCTGATGTTTCAAGATTCTATAAGTAGGCTAAAATAAAATTTTTTTTTAGGCTTAAGGTCAAACTAATAAATTAAAAAATTATTCTAGACTTTAAAAAAAGAATATCATCTGCGAAACACTATTCTATTCTCTAAAAAATTACATAATAAAAAAAAGAATCGTTACATTAAAATGATAAAAGTGGAACGTAGGCGTGGGATGTCCGCGCAACTTTTTAGTTTTGAATCGCCGGCGCATAATAGCGCGTAACGCGCATCGCGTCGTTAAAAAAGTGGGTGGCAATTATAATAGCCGCATTTATTATGTGCCAGTGCGCAGCGGCGCGCCGCGCGAAAGGGACAAAAGTCCACAATGGAAGCCGCGCTAGTTTTTTTTTTCTCCATGCCTCATTTGCATTTTTACCTTGGCGATAATCGTCGCAATTATTCGTAAGGGAGTGACACTCGTTCCGAAGCAATGGTAACACCGCGTGGATCGGATCGTTGGAATTTTTCGACGTCTTGTAAAATAGATCGCCCGGCTGATGGCGATAAGATAATGTCACGCTTGTTACGTTGGGGATTAGTACAAATGATCTTGTAATTCTCGATTTTGTTGGTTTAGTTTACGGTCAGTCAGTTATTGCACGCGTATTTATTGTTTAGAAGCAAAGACTATTGTTTAATCTTAAAATATCCGTACAAACTGTTTGTGTATGTCAATTTTGAATGACAATTCTATTGTTAAAAGAAACTAAAATAAACATTTGGAAATATTCTATGAGGTTTTAGTAAGTAAAAAAGAGCTTTTAAAGGCAATCGCGATTACTTCGATGATAATGTGACAATGCTAAATATGTAAAGTCTCCAAAAACTAAAAATTCAAGTAAAAAAGCTTCGAAACCCGAACTTTGTTCACGATCCGAATGTTTACACTTACATCACCTATTCACATCACGAGCTGGATTTCAACTTACCATAAATAGTCACTTCAGGTGGCTTAGGCAGGCATTCCGGTTTAGTGCACGACGGAACAATATTCCTCGTGCGCGGTTTCAAGAACCCCTTGAGCTTCGCGCACGACGAGCAGCAGTTACCCATCTCCCCCGAGATCTCCAAAACCCCCGAATTTTCCTCTTCACCAACTCTTCAACAGTCCATTAAACGAACGCTCGAACTTCCCGGCCGATCCTTTCCTCATCTTCCCCGCGATTGCGCGTCGCACCTGCAGCCGAAGTCGAGAAAGCCGCGCTTGTTTGTTCAGCGGATAGGCGCGGGTGTGGGCCAGGTGGAGTCGTGGAGGCCTGCCGGTGGACTAGTGACTGCGACTCTTCAAAGTATCGATACTCCCGCCGCGGCGCTCGGCGCCGGCCGATCCGCCCAGCATCTTATTTGGCGCAACCGAGGTGACGCGCTACGAGTGCCCAGCGCGCGCCTCTGCCTCTGCAGTTGCGAGATTCCCGACGGGTCTTTCGGTTCGACTATGAGGGCGTGATGTTTGGCGAAAAACGATTTTTGTATAACAATCTCACGCTCTGGAGTTTCGGGAAATGATTACTTATATTCATGAGCTTCAGTTGGATCAAGCGCAATTTTATGTCATTGAGAGAATTGACCGGATGAAATCAGTCGTGGATTGTTAGAATTTTAAAATTGATTAAGCACTTGACTCCTTCGATTAAAGTTTTTATTCAATCTTAGATAATGCGACAATTTTTTTTTTTTTTTTTTAATCGCCGATTAGAAACAGGTGCTGAAAGTTTATTTTTAAATTTGGATGCTCGTAGGAAGAAAGCGAAGTAATAATTAGCGTCAATTGTCTTCAATTTGCGCGATTGTCATCGCGTGCGGAAAAAGTTCATCGCGCGTGAACCCGATCGTGAACTCGTTGTTCTGTTCTTACTTTCTGGAGATTCTTACTTTGATATTTAGTACGCCTCACTTACTGAAGAAGATTTTCGAGCAGTGTTTTTTCTTAAATTTTTCAATGAATCTGAGTCGAATTTAATACAAGTAGTTTAAGTCTTCTACTATTTGATATGTAATTGAGACTCTTAAATGTTACATGGAGCTCTTGATAGGAGACCATCGACATTGGATGTTTGCGAGCAGACGGAAATGGTATCGGCGACTAAATCAGCAACTGCGGGGAAACCTAGGTCACCGAGACAACGTGCCATAAGTCTACATTGCAATGTTATTTGCAGAAACTGTAATGAATACCTACGTGGGAATTGTAATGAACAATACGTTCGATATATTTTATAAGAATAACAGGTTTGATGTTATTTGTTTTAGTTTAAATAAGCGTATTTAAACATCAATTGATTTGATCAAACTTATATTAAACCTTTTCTTTTACTGTTTAATTTATTTATTATAACATTATACGAGCTAAAGCCCATTATATAATAAGTGTGTAGAAAACAACAAAAGAACGCTATAAAAATATAAAAGAAAAATATAAAAATACGATAATGACACATCTAATAAGATACCGTGAGGAAACGTAGCGCATTTTTAAATAAAAAATGTGTTAATTAAACCTTTTAATCTGATTTGGTAGCTTCATTAAAGCGTTCAATCTTATCGGCAACGGAAAAATGACAAGAGAAACTTACAAGTACAAAAGAGTAATTTTTCCAATTATTCGTTGGGTGCGTCTTGTAGGTCGACTTTTAACTAACAGCTTCGGTTTCGATTCTCCCCAGTCAGCTAAGGTCAGAGGAAATTGAGCAATCGCGATGCATGACTCAACGACACTTCATTGCAGACAGTAAAATATCAAACCTACGAAGTTCCTAATTATAGGCATTGCACTACATTAAATATAGTGTCCAGCTACTCTCTAAATTGATTCATATTTAAATGAAATATAGTCATGATGTTTTATCATTATTTACTTTCATTACATTGTGCATTTAAGTCACTTAATTTTTATTATAAGTTTTTGGATCAATTTCCTGAACCTATTCTTACAGAATTTTGTATTAACATTCAACAGGGAGGCTGCGAATTTAGAAATTCTCTTTACAAAATGATGCTTTACCATTCAGAAAAATTATGCAATAGATTATATTCAAAACTGACAATAACCCATTTCTGGAAAAGAATATGTCTCAGTCGGCACATCTGACCATAATAGAATAACAGAAAATCTTATTAAAATGGTATGAAACAATTCCTTAAATATTTAAATCTTCACATCAAATCTTCCAATCAATGAGCGCTACCACAAGGATTTATGAAATTTTTTAAATAATAAAATTGTTTAATATTTATAGTATAATATTAGATTATTTTATTGAAAAAGTTTACTTAGTATTTTTCATATTGTTGAGAAATACATTACTTAATTGCTTTTTTACAACTGTTCAATAAAACAGTTGTTTGACATTTTTGCTTAGAATATATATACATACCAAAATGCAATTCACATGTACTTTAAAAAAGAAACATATTATATTCTTTCTTTGTATCCAGGTGGCATAAGTTCATGTGCTTCTTCTACATTAGAATACACTATATTTTCTGAGTCTCTGTTATCTTCAAGTATAATCACAGTTCGAGCCATATCTTTTAGCTGGATAAATAAGTATCTGTACATCCAATTTCCATTTGCATCCTAGGAAAGAATTTTTCTTTTACATTCATACTTATTTTAAAATTATTTTTTCTTAGTTTACTCTTGTACTTATATTCAAAATTTAAATTCAACAAATAACAAGTAACAAATATTTTTAAAGAATCAAACTTACTTCTCGCACTTCTAAATGCACTGTGCCTTGTTTACGTGCTCCTTGGATATAAAATTTCATCCTCATATGTGGAATTCCGTTTTTCTCATAAACAGTATGACTAAAAGTGCATTCAATTAAAATTTGATTTAAGAAACAAAGTTAAATTTGATAATTATGTATAAATATTTATACCTGACATGACCTCTTCTACCCCTTCGAGTCTCTTCTCCATAACACTTAATTGGTAACCCAAGAGCATCAATAACTTTTGGGTGATATTCACACTGTTCAGCTGCTTGACTGTACACACTATTTGGACTTTTACTAGAAAATAACTCTCGAAAAATGGCATATAACATAATTCCTGTCACACCAATACCAGCTACAATAACAGTCAGGTACCAAGCAGACTTTGTATTCTCTTTGACTGAAAAATGTAGTGAATTAATAAATACACATTGAGTGATAGTTATTAAATTGTAAAAAAATAAAGAAAATCCAAATTTACCTACTTCCGCAAAACCAACTTGTACCTGATTGCTAGATTCATTTTGTTCAGATTTAGATACAGCCTTTTGGGTAGAATAATATACTTGTGGCTTTGAAAGTGGTACATAAAAATTAATCTTTGTTGAGGTCATTGGTACTGTGAAAGGAAATAAGTGTCTCTGTCGTACAAAATAAATCAATGCCCTTGATGTAGCCATCCTATTCAAAATGTATTATAAAATGTATTTTAGTTATTTTTATTAAAGCTAAAAAACTCATCTAACAAAAAGAGAAATTACGGCAGGAATAAAATAAACATACTTACTTTTCTTTTTAATAACCAATGCTGCAGATTAGAAAACTTAATTTTAGAGAAAAAAAAAGAATTATTTTAAGACCTGGACATCCAAAAAGTCATTAAAAAGCAATAGAAGTAAATAATCAACAAACAAGGTTAAAAAATTCTGCGCCCGAATCAGCTGAGTAGCAGAAGCCGCGCTCCAAGTCTTTGCAGCATGATTATCGACCTCAGTCAATAACGTAGCGCCAGCTACTGCAATCAGAGATGAGTAGAGAGATTGCCAGGCAGGGGGATTTTCGTAACCCAACCTTCCGACGGCGGTTCTGCTCAAAA
>JAXIUT010029897.1:0-15181 GCA_035586675.1 Eurytoma californica | reverse complement strand
ATCGAAACTAAACAAGCAACGTTTTCTGGTTTCCAGAACGACGTTTCTTCAACGTTTCTTCAACGTTTCTTTGCTATCTGGGTTGTAGCTGTAGTTCAGTATCTGACCATTCAGGTCCAAAGGTGGCTTATGTAATTCTCTGTTATCATATTCATTAGTGGGTAAGCATATCGGACTCAGAGTCCACCTGGCAGTAAACGTACTAGCTCATATTAAGTGCTGTACCACGGCCTGATCCCGTTTTAATTTAAACAAGTTCTCATTGAGAGAAATACACGGTGTAAATAACTCTAACGTTCAATAGATTTTCAATATTCACTAGATCAGGCGCGCGCTTCGCGCGCGGATATTCATTTTTGCAGGTTAATGTCAAATGAACAATAACAAATTAAAATAAAAGACATCCACCAATCCACCAATCACAACGCGAGAAATACTAACTACAATGAAAAGGCCATGGATTTTTTATAAAGGGACGAGAAATACTAACTACAATGAAAAGGCCATGGATTTTTTATAAAGGGATTTTTACTTTTCTTTTTTGTAAAAAATGCTACGCAGATAAAAAAGATCATTTTAGGGAAAGCCCTCATTTGTTTGAAAGTAATTTCTTCGAGATGTTTGCCTCGAACGAATATTTTTGAATAGTAAAGAAATATTCATTAACATGCACGATTACTTTTTAGTTTAGGTTTAGGATCACCGTGCGAACCTTTAACGAACCGTTTCTTAATTTTTAAGTCATTCATTTGGCTCTATTTAAAGAAATATTCGTTAACTGTTAAGACAGTGTCTTTGGGTCAAATGATCCTTTTTATCTGTGTGCAGTTCTAGGTTCTCGATCACCTTAGCTTAGCTTTAAGCTGCTTGGTGTAGTGATTCCAATTTATTTTCCTTCGGTTCCTGTAACATACCATTTCTTCCATGGCTGAAAACTTCAAAGTAAAAATAATTATACATATTATCCGATAGCGATTGCTCGACGGAGATGAGACTCTCAATTTAATCACTTTGCTTAGTAATTCTCTGCGAAGTAAATGTAAATACGGATACAGGGGTACTTGGATTATTGGGTTATTAGTTAAATACATGTATTTTACGTGAATTTTGTACAAATAGACCCACCGAATTCTCTGGAGCAGAAAATAACATCAATGAGTTTTTCTCTCACCGAATTGCAAAACATATGGTCATTTCCTGTATTCGTAAAGTGCAGCTTTGCGTTGGTGAGATAATCTAATAGTTTTTGTCTTCGCATTTGTGTTTCTGCTACTCCATAGTGTATAGTGTGAATTTACGTAACAGTCAAAAATTAAAGGAAGATTTTTTACCTAGCTGAGCTTTTTACCTACTAAATTCCTTCGGTTGGTTGATCTTTCCATCAAATAAGAAGTACGCTAAATCGATGACAAGCTTTTCCAGTTCAACCAAATCAAGCAATTGAGTCACCAACTCTGTGGTGCAAAACATCACTACTTAGGTTTTGCATTTAGCCCCATCAACAGGGCACAAGTTCTGCTGTTTCTTGGGTAATGGGTGTCCCTGAAATAGAAAATAGCGCCACCTGTGTCGTTACTGTACTAACTTACTTACCCATTATTAACTATTCGCACGGTGCAATACTAACGCATAGAGAATTGCTAAAATTGTGTTGATATATATGTGCCGTTAATCAGCGCCTTAACTAGCAGAGATCTGGAAGTGTAGAGTTGCTCATGTATACATACGTAAACGTAATACAATTTTTAAAATTTTCTTGGTGTTAGTATTGCACGGAGCGACTAGTTCATACATTAGTGTTATACCTGCCTTTATCGTAGTTACTTCTGCATAATAGGAGCCTTCGCTGTGACACAAGTTGCCCTTGTGCTATATTGGTAAGCTTTTCAAGACCCACTCCTTTCCCCCTCAGTGCATGGTCGTAGCCATCCTGCGGCCTGATTGTATAAAGTTCAGCTTTATTTGATGAACCCTCCAACGATATGTACCTAATTTCCAGTCCTCAATTTCATTTTCCAGAATTTGCAAACCTAGAATTCAACTCTTAATGATATTATGTGTTAGAAGTATAACGATACATTTGTACAAAAAAAAAGTTGAGCTGCACCTTTCAGTCCGACGGTGGGTTGCTTGGCTGGTCAATAAATCGGCGAACTCATCTATAGTGTTCCAAGCAGTCAAAACGTCGAGAGTATGTTTCTGTAGGGATCTGATTAAAACGTTCACTGCTATTTACCAGACAGTGACGACCGAACTCCCTTACCTTATTCACTCAGACTCTCCACCTGCCCTAACAAATAACCAGGAGTTTGACCAGGTCATGCAAATCCCAAAAGAAAAAGCTTTATATATATATATCACAAAATTTATTAATTTTAATAGTACTTTCTTTGATAACAATAAAAACGAATTCGCCAAATGTAATAAACTCCTATTCGACAGAATATCCATCGTTTTCGATAAAACAATGGTGCAATGTACAGATCACCGTTAAATTTTTGTATATACCGTCGTAAAATGCAATGTACTCTAACGGTAAAGTACAATTATTTTTTTTTTGTCCTGAATTTTACTGAAACTGTTTATGTAACCTGCAAAATCTTTTAATTGAGGTCAGATTTACCCTTAATGGTTACACCATACTTGATTAATTTTATTTTCTTGCGAAAAAATTATTTTTGTGCTGTTAGACTCGTTTAGAGCTCTCCTCAAGTTATACTTTAACTGATATCATTTTTGGAAGTTCGAAAGCGATACTACAAATGAACTATCGACACTGAACCCTAGAAGGAAGTGCTATAGATAACTTTTCAATAGAAATTTTATAAGGTACGCCCATGAGTGCATTGTAAAGTTTCATTAAAGGTAAAAAAACGAGAAATTTCGTATAATAGAGGGTGTGATTCGTAGAAGTATAAAAATGAACTAGTGAACAGTTGCTTCAATAAAAAATACATAGGACTAAGCAAAGATTACAAAGTTGCAAACTGTGTAGAATTGCGTATTCATTATTTTAAGTGGTACTATACTTAATGATAGATCGAATACAAAAATGATAAAGAAAATAGCAGAGGTGACAGTGTAAGCTAAAATTGCATGTCTCTGTAAAAGCTATGAAATTTTAGGTGTGGATAATGATAGCTTCGTCTAAGATACGTACGAAGGCGTTACACTATGATTTTTCCAGAATAGTTTATTCGCTTTATAGAGGAGGAAGGTAAAGGAAGAATTGAATCTAAGTTTGCAGAAGAGCTTGAAATACAAAATAAGAAGTATCTTATTTTTATGTCCATAATATGCATAAATATGCGTGTTAATTAATATCATAATATTCTTATATATTTTTTATCATGCATACATAATTAATATCACTTAAATTATTAAAAATAAGAACATTTTAATTAGCATCTTATTTTGACGAGCAAATGTGCGTGAATATTGATAAAAATAAATAATGGAAAGCATTAATCGTGTCCCTAAGAAGAAAAGCAGATCACTAGATTTAACTATATTTTTCTTAAATTTGATTGGAATGTGGTATACTGACACTAAGCAAGAACAATTTATTTGCGATCTTAAATTGTATGCAACAATATTAATAATGATAACTGCAGTTATAACTCAATTGAATGGATTTTCTTACGCTATACATGACTTGCAGGTAAGCATTGTAGTTACGGTTACAACGAATACCAAGTCAGAATAGATGATATTTCTTGTATTTCACAAACTTGTACTTACAAATTTTTTGATTTTATAAAAATAGCTTTTGTGTTACAATGCACCCTGTTTGAGCCTAGTCTTAATGGAATTGTTAAAATTAGTAGTTTTAACATTCAAACGTAAAAAAGCTATGGATTTAAATCGCTTCGTTGATATACAATTTTGGAAGAAGGATTACAATCAAAGCGAAACGAAGATTTTTAACGAATGCGATAAAAACAGTTTTACAGCTATATTTCTATACACTTTAGTGTGCACCGCTGGGGGCATGCATTATATGTCTTCTCCTATCTTTGGTAAGAAAAAAATGGACTAATAGTACGCAAAATTTCTTCTGTGATATATTTATTCATTAAAAAACATTTATTTATTTTTGTTAGAAAACCTCAAAATAATTAATATAACGGAAAGAAAGTTACCTTTCGCTATATATACAGACTTGTTTCCAGTTTGGCAAACGCCCTATTTCGAGATAATATATGTTTTTGAGGTACCTACCAAAATATATTATCGAAGTAAACAATCACAATTTTTCACATTTACGAATTTAATACCTTTTGTATATCGATGATTGGGGAGAAGAAGCTGATCATTCAGTCAACGGCTAGAAAAAATGGTAACTTGGCCAGCAGCTTTAGAAAGTGGTGACTTGGCCAACGGGAAGATGATAACTTGACCAATGACTTAGTAGACAGTCAGCCCGCATCTTCAAAAACGTAAGATAAAGCGGTCGGTGATTTGAAGATGATAAACCAGTTGTAAACGATTACAAAAATCTTCAGTCATTGTTCGTCACCGCTTTTAAGTTGTTGTGCCTGAAAAATTCATGTAGGTTTATTTTGAAGCGAGAGGTCGAGTTATAATTATCACCTTCTTTAAACCGCTGTCCTGATTATCACCGTTTTGAAGCACTGGCAGGGCCATACAGATTCAAATCGCTGCCCAAATAGTCAGCTTGAAGTCAATAGCTGATATCCCACATAGCATGGAATATTTCTGCAATATTTCTGTAATATTCCATGTAGTATGAAATATTCCAATGTAATATTACTGAAATATTGCTATGTCCGCCTAATTTACATGAAAGCAATATTTCCGAAATATTACTTTGAAATATTTCATGTAATATTTCATGTAATATTTCAGAAATATTACTTTAACGTTAATTAGGCGAACATAGCAATATTTCAGTAATATTACATTGGAATATTTCATGTTATGTGGGATATCATCCCCTTCACTCCAACCATCGATATAAACATTTAGCAGGTTTTAAGTTTACATCTTACTATAAAACATTTTCTCTTATGTTTTTTGAGGAACAGATATTCGGAACAGTTTTCGGCGGCATATGCGTCACGATTTTTGTCTCGTTTTTCTTCGTATCCAATATGTTCACAGCCGTACAGTTCAAGTTTTTAAATTCGAATCTCGAACAACTTTGCGACACAGAAAGTAAAACAAATCGAGATGATTTCATGTTTCAAAAAGAATCGCAGGATAAATTAAAAATTTACATTGAGAAGCACCAATCCCTTATAAATTATTCTAATGAAATCGAGGATCTTTATTGTTACGTATTGTTTGTACAAGTTTTCGGCTCCGTAACGCAAATCTGCTTTTGTGGTTTTCAAGTATTACTAGTAGGTGCTTTAAATTAATCATATACAGTTATTACAGTCAGTATCAAAGTCAATTTGTGCCGTGCTTTTTCTACAAAAATAAATGGTTGTTACTGACAGTAATTGCTCACTAGTCTGTTGCACTAAATAAATAAATAAAAATCTTTTTAAAGGCTACTGTAAGGCCCGTTCCACTTCACCAGATCATATTGAGCGTCGAGTTCTTTCTGGGAAGCATTTTGCAGTTCTACATGTACTGTTACTCCGCCCATGAGATATCCATAGAAAGTGAGAGAATTTCGGAATCCATTTACTTCACCAAGTGGTTTCAAGTAGTTAATCCAAATATTCAAAAACACTTTACACTACTTATTCAAATACTAGTGCATCGTGCGCGAAGGCCGTGCATACTGACCGTCGGAAAATTCTGCCCATTAAATCTTGATACTTTTTCATCAGTGAGAAAATGATTGATAAATTATTTAAACTATTTAACATATGTTCTCAATTAAAGTTTGTTTTGTTTCCAGGTCATGAGAACGTCACTATCCTACTTTACAGTATTGAGGCAAACTCTCGAGTAAAGTAGTGGGCGTATGCAGATATAAAACCTGAATAGTAAATACACAATAATAGTGCAACTGTTATATTTTTCAAGAAAAATTTCCTTTATTTTTAATTAACTTAGTTTTATAAGTACGTTGTAGAACTAGTAGAAAAAAGTAGTAAAAAAATATATTCTATTTTGAAACTAATCAAATTACATTACACATTTTTTGATTAAAATTAATAAATTTTGCGTGGAATCTTTGTGAGTATTATTTATCTGCAATTACACGTATATGTCAAGAATTCTATGTTTGTTGGTATGGGCAAGTAACAGATTAGGGTATTTTAAATATAATGAGAGTTCGTCAAAAATTGTGGTGGACATTTTTCTATAATATACAAAAGCAAATTATTATTCCAATTCTTCGGAAAATATTACAAAAACTCAACATTTTTTACCAGACTGTCAAAATTAACAAAAGGTTATATTTTTTAACTTAACTTATATATAACTTTAACTTGGGTGACAACGTGCAATTTTTAAAATTAATATTATATTATATTATATTATATTATATTATTCTATATGATATTATATTATATTATATTATATTGTTTGACATCGTATATCATTTTCATGGATTTGTTTTGAATTTCTTAAATAATAATCGTTCCTACCCTTCTTATAAGTTCTGAATCAAAATTGCGACAATTTTAAAATTATATTCAATTAGGTACTTGAACAGAAAAATTTCTCTACTGAATGGAGTCCTTAAATTGTCTATGTATAAGTTCTACTTCAGATCCAAAAAGAACATTTTAAAATATTTTTCATCAACTTTTCAAAGTATTTTTTTCCACGCAATTCCCTATTTTCTAGAAATATAATTTACGTGTCAGAATAAGCAACAATTCTAGTGGTGTTTTCGAGTGGATGGTCTTGCCTCTCCAGAAGTTGGATGATCAAAACGCGAAGAGGACGAAATGAATGTATAACGATCATTTTATAGTTAAAATACTATATTTATGACTGCAAACTCTTAATAAATGGATATCATTTTATAGTTACTTTCTAGTTGCGTCCGTAGTGCACTGAACTCCCATAGAATTTATTCAAAGCCTTAAAACTCCTGATCAATGCACTCAGTATCTTATAGGAAAATAAAATTATTATTGCAATACTCACTTATGATCACGGATAGCTTGTACCACTATTTCTTCAGTTTGCAGCAGTACAGGAGATGTAGCAACCCCGAAGCAAGCTCCTGAAGGAATGGATATAGACCAGTAGACAATGGGAAAGCGGTGATTCGATAGATGAATATGGTGTAAGGTGGCTATATGTCATAGGAGTTCGTGTTAAATGCATATTAATTTCACATAATTGATAGTTGCGAACTATTGTACAACTTTTTCGAATTACACGTTTATTATTCCAAGTGCTAGGAGTTTTAATGTTAGACCGGGTAGATCAATCGCAGCTGAAATAACAGGTGACAAAGTTAGCTAAAACTTTGTCTAAGGTATTAGGTGTACAAAGGCGTTACACTATGATTTTTCTCAGAATAATGAATTAACTCTTGGCAAAGTAGGAAATAAAGAAAGCTTTCAGTAAGGCCTGAACCACTAAAATAAAAAGTAATGTCTTATAAAACGTAAATTATTGCATGTAACAGAAGAATATCTTATAAGCTGGGAACATTTGTATAACACATTCTTTTGATTTATCAATAATTAATTAATACTAATATTGGCACTAGTAGAAGTTGAAAATGAAACAGGATAGTCGAACACGTTACAAGAAGATAACCAGATCATTAGATATAATAATATTTTTTTTTAATCTAATTGGTATGTGGTATAGTAATACTAAAAAAGAAAAATTTGTTTCAGACATTAAATTATTAATCGTTACAATGCTGATTATGGTATTCGCATGTATAACTCTGTTCAATGGATTTTATTATTCTTTAAATGATCTCCAGGTATGCTCTCTAAATTTCAAATTAGTTACGCACTTATCACTGTAAATAAGGAAATATTCATTTATTTACAGCGAAAAGCGCGCAATTGTTTGGAAATTAGTAAAATTTTGACTGAAAGAAATTTGGAAAACAATATAATAGCCATAAGGCTGTTGATTTAGTATATATTACGTTAGCGTAATTTTTATTTTATTTGAAAAACTTTATTTTACAAATTACACTCATTTGTCTAACAGCTTTTATCGTACGCCGTACCTCTTTTGAGTGTCGTCGTGAAGGAAATTCTGAAGTTGTTTGTATTAGCATGGAATCGTACAAAAGTTGCTGACTTAAATAGATTCGTTGATATTCATTTTTGGAAGAAGGATTACAGTGAAAGCAAAACGAAGCTTTTTAACGAATGCGAAAGACGATGCTTCTATTCTATGATCTCCTACACTGTTATGTGCACCGGTGTTGCTATTCATTACATAGCTTCTCCTGTATTTGGTAAGAATGCAACGTTCAATTATATAAGTAAAATTTGTTATTCAATATTTTTTCGTTTTTTTTTTTGTAGAAAACCTTAAATTATTGAATGTGACGGAAAGAGAATTTTTACACGTGTAAAATTACCGTAATTGTCCATATTATGTACAAATTTTCATTTTATACAACTAGCTATTGCGGCGTTATTAGCACATTCATAAAAAATATCAAAAAAGGAGTCACATAGCTAGACAAAGTAGTTAACTTATATCGCACTTGTGTGCTTCGCACGCCCGCCGATTGAGAGCTATAAAACATGTTTCAAAAAATGATTTTTAAAAGCAAAAACTTCTGTGGATATGCCCATATAACATAGAATGTAAAATACTCTATCGGTCACAGTTTTTTAAATTTAAAATTATATTTGGTCCTGGATAAAAGTGGATTATTATATTAAATCACTTTTCCAAAGCTTTATCCAGAGCCTTCATGTAGGCACAAATGTTTTAAAAATTAAAATATTTATAGTTGTTACTTTTTATTTCATTTAATGCAAAAATAATTATTTTTTCAATTTATGATTACCTATTTTACTTTTTGGGAAACAGGTGTTCGAAATAACTTTCGGTGGTATATGTGCCACAATTTTTGTCTCATTTTTCTATGTATCCAACATGTTCACAGCTATGCAGTTCAAATTTTTAAATTTAAATCTAGAAAATCTTTGTAGTGATATAGAAGATAAAGCCAATCGAGATAATTTTAAATTTCAAGAAGAATGTTATGAACAATTAAAAATTTATATTAAGAAGCATCAATTGCTCATCAATTATACTAATGATATCGAAAATCTCTATTCTTACGTTTTAATGGTACAAATTTTTGGCTCAGTGGCACAAGTCTGCTTTTGCGGTTTTCAAGTTCTGCTAGTAGGTATTTTCTTGTAATTTTCAAATTTTTCATTTTTTGCAAAGAATAATATAAGAAAAAGTGGCCCCCTGGAAAAAGTGACTATTATTTTGGAAATATTAAACACATTTTTAACAATTTTAATAAATTTGAAATAACTTAACTGTACGCATGCAATGCTAAAAGAATTCAAAAATCCTTTAAAATGATCACTTTATCAACAAAGTTACTTGAATTTTTTAACATTTCACTAATATGTAAGTTACTAGGTTACTGAAAGAAATAATCTTTTTTTTCTTTTTTTTTTTGAGTCTACTATAAGACCAAATATTCCGCTTCATCGCTTCGTACTGAGCACCGAGTTCTGCCTAGCGAGCATCTTGCAGTTCTATATGTATTGTTACTCTGCCCACGAGATATACTCAGAGAGTGAAAGAATTTCGGAATCCTTATACTTGTCTCAGTGGTTTAAAATAAATAATCCAAAGATTCACAAACACTTTGCCTTGCTCGTTCAGATAATGGTGTATCGCGCTCGCAGGCCTTGCCTACTAACGATCGGAAAATTCTGTCCATTAAATCTCGACACTTTTTCATCGGTAAGAAAGTAATTATTAACACATTTGAAAAGTTTTGGCTGATTTGGTAGTAATTTGATATATTTGTTTTTTTTTTCAGGTCATGAGATCATCGATGTCCTATTTTACGATACTACGACAAACCCTCGAATAAAGCAGTGGGCGTAGTAAAGCACTAGACGCAAATAAAAGTTAAAGAAAAAAACAATAAAAATATTGAAGATGAAATAATAAACGTGCAACTGATAAATTTTTCGAATTAAATTTTCTTTATATCTCACTAGACATTTCTTTCAAGGCAATAAATGTTTGAATTAATAAGAAGATAACAAATATTGTAGAAAATATGATTCTATACCTTTAGCTCTAAAGTCAGAATAGAAGATCGAATAACTTTTCATTTCTTGAAATGAATAGTTATTTGGATGTTTGGTCGTTCCTATCGTTTGGTGTCGAAATTAGCGATCTTACCGCCAAAGCGATACTTTGGCTACAAGGATAACTAAATATCACATATCTTCAATTATTCATTATTAGTCGCACTATTTTTGTATGCATTTATATAAAAAAGTCAAAATTAATTACTAGAGTTTAAACAATGTGTGGAAAAAAGAGGGAAAAAAATAAAAGAATGATCGTTTCTTTTTTCTAGATTTTATTTTAAAAAAGAAACTAATTGAAATCAACGAAGTTGAGGAGTAACGGGAAGATGGGTGCCCTGGAGCTGGAATCCGTTCTCGTCGGCGACTTTGCATCATATTTATTAGAAAGTCGTTGAAAATTTCGTACCATTTACTTATTTCTAATTGTAGAAAAACAATAACAAGTCGAATTAATAACTTTTTTGAAGTGAGAAGGTTTGTAGCTTATAAAAACTTGTGTTCAAAATTGCCCCGAGCTACCTATTCACCTTTAAGTAGTGCTCCTTTAGGATGATTTATTGATTTATCAAATATTAATCCAATTGAGGTCTATCTGACGCCAAAATGTTCGTCTTGCAATAGGCATTTCTCGATCATATTCTTAGCTCTTTCTAATTTAACAGAAAAGGATGCAAAAACTGAGATGTGCCTGTAAAACATGTAAAACGTCGAATTAACTCGCCTAAATTTACGCAAAAGTACTGCTCTATCGATATCTGAAATCTACTCCAGCGACAAAAAATTTAATTGCGTTTTTCAAAAGATAACTGCCCTGTCCAAAATTACCCCGTGTACAAAAATGCCCCGGTCTCCCCTATTTACTAATGAACCCTATTTACTAATGAAAAATCGTACATTCTATGCAATGGATTTCTTAATCTTTCCTTATAGTTTCATAGTTGTAAGGAAATGCAAATGAATTCACTAATGAAACGATTACAGTAGCTGAGCTATTTGTAGCTATGTTTATTAATAATGATATAGTGATAATTTTTATGTATTTACCTTCCTTTTTTAAAAGTAGATCGAAAACTAATATAGTGAATATTTTGACCACGTATGTTTACAATACTCACCTTTAACCTAACCTAACCTACCTAACTTGTACTGCAAACGCCAAATTTAAAAAAAATATTCTCTTCACGCCCTGATGCAGAATATTCTATTTCTTAACCTTTTTATAAGTTTCCAAGTCCATGAGCACTTTAAAATTTTCATAATTTATAGGTATACGAGTATAAAATTTGAGCAAGATTATTTTTTAAATATTTAACCAATATGAACTTACTGCAGTTAATACTTTTCAGACGTAATTATTTTTAGATCCAAAAAGAATTTTTAAAATGTTTTTCATTTATCTTTAGAGTTGGTACGCTTTCCGCGAAATTTGACGTTTTCTAGAGATATAATTTACGTGTACCAACCAACAATAAATATCGTGGCATTTTCTAGTTGACTATTATTGTCAGACCGTCCCTCAAATTAATTACATGTTCATGATTTAAAATATAAATTTAAATTTAAATTTAAATTTAAGTGTTAAGAGTTTTAATAATGACATACCAGAAGGATCAATCGCAGATGAAATAGTACACCTAATGTCACCTACTACGTAAACTAAAACATGCTTCTGGGAGATGTATTAAATTCTATAGGTGTAGATAGTGACCACTTTATCTAAGATATTACGATCTTTTTCCAGAAATCTAAATTAAATTTTGTCGAATAAAGATAAACAACCAAAGATTTTCACCGAAGATTTCAAAACAACATGAATTACTAAGACCTGTCTTGGTTTTACACATAATCTACACCTAATGTTATTTAAACTATTGAAGCCAATAAAAGGATAGCTTATATTAAACAGAAATACCTGTACTAATAAAAATGAAAATGAAAGACAATAATCGTACTTGCACGAAGGTAACGAGATCATTAGATATAATAATATTTCTTTTGAAACTAATTGGAATGTGGTACACTGACACTAAAGAAGAAAAATTTATTTCCGATATCAAATTAAGTTTGACAATATGGTTTATGATAATTGCGTTATTAACTCTGGCCAATGGATTTTATTATTCTTTAGATGACATCCAGGTACGAAATAATAACAACCATAAGGATGGTAATTTAATAAAAATCGCAATAGTATTCTGAAAGAATTTTCCCGGAAAAATGTAATCGTGGGACAGTTTGCTGTCTTGGAAATTTTTACGAGAAAATCATTGTAAATTTTATTCGGAGCTTTTACGGTACCAAAACCTCCGCAAACATTATGGCAATGTTCCCGTAAAGATTACGAAGCTTGTTTTGTAATAATTACGGAGCTTTTCGAATTGTGCAAGCTTTAGATAAAATTTACGATTTTCCCGTTAAAATTTCTTACATCACAATCCGCCCCGCAACCACGTTTTTTCCCGTAATTTTTACGATGAGCTGCGCCGTAATTTTTACGGGAAAATTCCTTCAGTGTATAGATGTCATTTTTTATATGAAAAACATTTTTTACTATTTACATTACTTTTATGTAATAGCTTTTATCATTTTCTGCACCCCTTATGGCCGTCGTGCTAAAAGAAACTTTAAAGTTGTTTGCATTAGCATGGAATCGTAAAAAAGTGTCGGACTTAAACCGATTTATCGATATCCAATTTTGGAAGAAGAATTATAACTATAATGAAACTATGCTTTTTAATGAATGCGAAAAAAAATGTTTCACTTCTTTGTTATCCTACCTTCTTGTGTGTACTGCTGTTGGTTCACATTATATGGTTGCTCCAATGTATGGTAAGGATGCAACATCCATTTGCATAAGTATAGTTTGTTTTTCAATATTTTGCCTTTTTTCTGCAGCAAGCTTTAAAGTACCCAATGTGACCGAAAGAGAACTACCTTTTCCTGTATATACAGACTTGTTTCCTGTTTGGCAATCACCGTATTACGAGGTGCTATATTTTGTAGAGGTATTATGAACTATCCTTTTTTATAATAACCGTCTATTTCTTTATATAGAAAAGTAATAAGTATTTTTAAAAATTAAAAAATGTAATCGTTATTTTTTCCGATATATTTAAGATAAGCATAACTATATTTTCTCGGTGTATGTTATAATTTTACTTATATCTTTGTGGGACAGCTAATTGAATTATGTTTCGGCAGTGTATGCGCTATGATATTTGCCGCATTTTTCTTCGTATCCAACATGTTCACCGCTTTGCAGTTCAAATTTTTAAATGTAGAAATTGAAAAGCTTTGTAATAATATAGAAGATAAAGCCAATCGAGATAATTTTAAATTTCAACAAGAATGTTATGAAAAATTGAAAATTTATATTAAGAAGCATCAGTCGCTTATAAATTACATTGATGACATCGAGGATCTCTATTCTTTCGTTAATTTAGCACAAATTTTCGGCGTAGTGGCACAAATCTGCTTCAGCGGCTTTCAAATTGTACTAGTAGGTGATTTAAATTAACAGGTTATTACAGTCAGCATCCCTTTGTATTTTGTATAGTTGTAATTATTTATGTGCAATAAATATGACCTTTAAGTTATTGATCTTGCTGACTGTATTTAACTAATTGATTATTGGATTATTAACTAAAATAAAGTATGATCATACGTATAATTAATATTTTAAAGGCGACTGTAAAACCCATTCCGTTAAATAAGGTTATATTGAGCATGGAGATTTGTGGAGGGAGCATTTTGCAGTGCTTCCTATATTGTTTCTCTGCACATGAGATATACTTAGAAAGTGAGAGAATGTCTGAATCCCTTTATTTTACCAAGTGGTTTCTGGTAAATAATCCAAAGATTCAAAAAGACTTTGCCTTGCTCATTCAGATAATGGTGCATCGCGCCCGCAGGCCTTGCACACTGACCGTAGGTAAATTTTGCCCATTAACCCTTGATATTTTTTCATCGGTAAGCAAATCATTAAGTTATTCAAATGGTTTTTCACCACACCCGTTTTGAGAATATGGTAATTTCCACTCGGTGGTGGTGAAAAATAGTTTGCGCACCACGGGAGTAAAGAAAGAAAGCCTCAGATCGTATGTTTATCGCCCTCGGCCTCGCCGTTGGGCGACAATTACGTGTGCTCTGAGATATTCTTTAATTTCCTACCCTTGGTGCGTAATATACTATAAATATAGTCTTTTTTTTAATTAGAACAATTTTTTCAGGCTATGAGAACGTCATTGTCTTACTTTACAGTATTGCGACAAACCCTGGAATGAACTGGGCGACCATGAAAAGATACAAACAAAAATTAAAAAGATGACAATAATAATAATAGTAAACACGGTGTCACGTTTTCTTTCTTTTTCACTATTTATTTGATAATATGCTTTCCACGCAAAACAAAATTCAATAAATGTTATAATCAGCAAGATAAAAAATGTTATATACCGTTTCATTGTTAATGACTTTAATTTACTGAATCAAAGTTTGAATAATTATTCATTTTTTTAATCTAACTTGTAAAAATATAGTTTCAATGTATTTAGAGTATATTATACTTTCCGCATGGTAAAACGTAAGTGAAAGCAAAAAAATTTGTTAATGTCGCATTGCTTATTTAGAGTGAAAAAGATGCACTATTAGAAACTTTTTAGTGTAAAATAATAGTTGAGAATAATTTTATCGGCAATGTTTTAATCTCTATAAAAAAAAAAAAAAATAAAAAAATAAAAATAATTTTTGGAATTGAAAATAAATATTAGATCTAAAGAAAGCATGGGGCAAGGTAAAAGACGACAAAATAAAAAGAATTGCTTGTTACTTTTTTATCTAAATTTTATTTAAAAAAGAAACTAATCGAAATCAATGAAGATCAGGATCAACGGGAAGATGGGCGCCCTGGGGCTGGAATCCGTTCTCGTCGGCGACGTAGGTGACGGTGTAGGTCTGGCCGTCCT
>JAXIUT010029867.1:0-15193 GCA_035586675.1 Eurytoma californica | reverse complement strand
ATACTTTATGAATACTTTATGAATACTTTTATGAATACTTTTTATGAATACTTTATGAATATTTTTTGAATACTATATTTATTTCTTGCGGACATTCAAGAATTCTTTATGAATTCTTCTTTTTTCAAATTGTGCTTATCCGGTTATTTCAGGATGTCATTTGACTTTCTCTGTAGGTGATTTAATACCTTATCACCATGACACATCAGTATAAAAATATTACCTTTGGGTGAATTATTTGGCATTTGCCCCAGTTGAGTCATCCAAGTTGGCAGCAGACGCTTAAAATCCATCAGAACTACAAGACGGGTGAGTAAAGTATGCTCTCAGCGTGACTGATTTGATATCGACCATGTCGAACTACTGTTAAGTTCTTCTGTTCAGAATCATGTTCAAATAAGTTACATGGGATGTATGAGTCGCAGAGTAGCAAGAAAAAAGGCATCATCGTGTGGAACAGGACCGTCAAACGAAAACTCGCAGATTAGAAAAATAATAAAGGACTGATTTATTGAAGCAAAAACACTTTTTTAACTGACTGAACATATAAACTCGCATTCACACACACAGCCACACACATATTCACCTAGACATTTTTTTAAAACAGTTTATTTCGACTTCTAATGACTCCCCTATTGAAAAGAAATACGTAATTTTGATGCGTATTTTTGTTACGTAAGAAAAGTAGGTCATAAAAGTACGTATACTTATGATATGTAACAAAACGTTCGAATTAGTGTGGTATTTTTCTTACGTGTTTTTGGTACGTAGTTTTTTTATCATGATTTATTTTGAAGTAATTTAATAAAAATTAGTTTATAGCCTGAAATCAGGCCCATTAATACGGACTGCCATGTGAATGATAACACCTAAACTAGGGGATTAAGTTTAAAAATTATTATTTTTCCCAAATTTAAGATAGGGGTTACGTAACAAAAATAGTAGGTAACAAAATTACGTGACAAAATTACGCAATCAAAATAAGTGATTTTGTTGCGTATTTTTATTACGTTATTTTGTTACCTATTTTTGTTACGTAACCCCTATCTTAAATTTGGGAAAAATAATAATTTTCAAATTTAATCCCCCGGTTTAGGTGTTATCACCCGCATGGTATACCAATAATGGGCGCGATTTCAGGCTATAAACTAATTTTTCTTAAATTACTTCAAAATAAAATCATGATAAAAAAATTACGCGACAAAAATACGTAAAAAAAATACCACACGAATTCGAAGGTTTTGTTGCGCACCAAATAGACGTACTTTTATTACGTACTTTGTTACGTAACAAAAATACACATCAAAATTACGTATTTCTTTTCAATAGGGTCAAAACAAAGTTTTTTGCAGATTGTTATATTATTATATAAGAACTTTTTTTAACTCTATTACAAAATTTCATCTAGGCAGCAAATGCTAATTTTGTACTGGAGTAAATTTCATAAAAGAGTTAAATTCAGATACTGATTATTCGATGTTAGATATAAGAACAAAGTTTAAAATAATATGTGAAAAAAAAATATTAAGTGTTATTACGACTTTAAAAAAAATTACTTGAGAATTATTCTTTCTAACTTTAGTGCGATAAGACCACTACTTCTTTTAATCAATCACTGCGTACCAATTATGATTAAGGAACACGTCAGCTTTATTTAGAATCTCATAAACTCCACCACATAGAGTCCAACGCTATGCTAAATCGGGATTACCAGTTGTAAAATATTACAAGTTTGCTTAAAAATATCAAAATTACAATGCATATGGGAAATCGGAGTTCGAGGAGCTGTAGCTGAGGATAATGACGGCTATTATTTCTATAGTTAGCGTTCCCTTTATCTATGGGGACGTAGATTTCGCATTTTCGAAGCGGCGACATGTGCGTTCCCCGTAATTGCGCAATACATTGCGAGGAACGTACAAAGCGATTCCGCGATTTCCGACTCTGCGACACTTTGCATACTAAATTTTGTTATTCCCTTTGATTTTACGCAACCCTCGGGTAATTGATGCCGTTCCTTAAAATAGACGCTCTCTCGCACAGGATCATTATTTATTAGAAGGAAAATTATTCTACGCCTGCAGCGATCATACTCAACGGCTATATAGTTCGATTCTTATTAAAATAATCAATATTACAATTTGTACACTTTATTTTATTTTATTTCTATTCAATATCACCTTTATTCATCCGAGGCCTGTTGGAGTAAACTGAAAGCTGAGTATGATGCTTTCATAATCTGAAAAAGAATTGCATTTAAAAATGTTCGAATTTGAAAAGAATTTGTTGAACTGCTACGTTACCTGTACGAATGTACTCAAAGATAAGGGACACTGGCCACTTAATGATATGGTGAAACCTCTTTGGGCCGACAGCATTAATAGTTGCAACATTTTTTTTTGCTGTCCGTTCAGCGACATCCAGTTACTTTTGTAAACGTCATTAACAATATCTTCACTCTAATGGAAACGGGTATAATAATTATTACAATACGAGATAAAGATCGAATTACTTTTTTTCATTAAACACCTTTAAGTTAAGTTCGTTTCCATACCAACAGTAAAGAAATACTTGACAAAGCATGCAAGACAAGTACATGGCGAATCCCAAAAATTCAAGGCTTATTAACTCATTCTGAATGAAAACAAAATATTCAAATTTTGTTGATCATGCAATAATTTACCAAGTCACAGAAAGATCCAAGTAGGCATTAAGCTATACATTACCTGTGACATTTGAAAAATACTAGCGCACAAAGTTAGCAGGCTAAAGAAGAAAAGCGGCGCAATGACGGTGATGAAAACGCTCTGCACTTTGCGCACTGTTTCGGTCACGTGAACATGATGGGCGATGCATCGTTTCATCAAAAGGACATCAGCCTCTGCTACTGACCGTACGACCCTGTGACCGATGAGTTTGAACTGACCCGTGGCCAGAATGATGAATCCGTATGTCATCGTGTCCATAGAGACGTTCATGAAGATCCCGAAGATCAGCGCCATGGACTGCACGGCGTAGGTCAAGGAGAAGCCCAGGGTGGTGCTGTCGTCGTAAAACTGGTATGTTTTGAAGGGCAGCACGTAGTCCTCGGGCTTCAGGGTCACAAAAGGCAGCGCGCAAAAGAAGACCCCGGTGGCCTGCGACAGGCCCAGTATGTTCCTGAAGATGTTCAGCGCCTTCTCGAGGTAGAATCCGAGGATCGCCTCCTCGTCCGGCGAATTCGCCTGGCACTCCTTCGCCCGGTAATGCTGCAGGAGGTCCGACAGGCTGCGTCTCTTCAGCGAGAAGTTGGCGAGCTTCACGCACAGCATCACGTACGTGATCGTCAGGAACATCACGTCGACGAGCTCCTCCACGTTGTTGCGCAGTCTGTAGAACTCTATCACCTCCATGGATTATTTTTTTGTAAATTTTTCTCTCACAGTTTTAGTTATTTTTATAGAATAATATATGTTTCTTTAATTAATTAAATGCTGGTATTAAATAGTGCCTACAATAAAGCTTTTATCGTAATTAAATGGAAACACTTGTTCAGTGTAATTTTTAAATTCATTTTTACCTCGGTAAAGGTGAAATAAAAAATAATGGATTTTAGAAACATTCCCCAACATCTTCGCAGAAAGACGAAGCTATGAGAATCGTCGATCCACAGCCCGAGAAAACTGAGCGTTCGGAAGGGTAAGGGTAGGATATCCATTGTGTAATTCTGCCGAGAGTGTGGGTAAGTATATGGAGAACCTCGTGCAACTATTTTATGTATTACTTACTCATTGCCGATACGACAATTACAAGTTATAGCTAAAGACGATGAATAACGGAGATTGTCTGAATATTTTAAAGGCAAGATATGATGCTAGGCAACTTTGTAGCTGGAGTCAATGTCTACACTGGGGGTAAGAAGAAACAACTGCGTATTGTTAAATATAAAAAAAATTCAACTGACTTAATGCGTAAACTTTGGCTGCGTAAATTTTTATGATACATTGTATTATACTTTCGTTTCCTTTTAAATTTTCATATAGCATTGAGAAATGATCACGGTATTCCGTACACCTTGAAAGAATTCTGAAATAATAATTGAATCACTTATTTAATATAGTGTTGCATGGGCATATTTTGTAGCATAAAAAATGTTTGCCAAGTTCGTTGTATAAAACGTGTGCTGATAATTTTTATAAAAGTTAAGGTACGTACGGGTTGTTCAATATGAGTTTAGCGAAACTAATGAAAAAGTTATTCGGTACATTTGCCAAACTTTGGAATAAAAAAATATTTTAATACCGAAGTTTGGCAAAGTCTCATTGGCCAAGTTTAGGAAAACTTTGGCCTAACTAAACTTTAGATAAACTTACGCCAAAGCTAATTTTTTTTACGCGGCACTATATTAATTATGTTATTAAAATAATTTTATTTTATTTGCATTCGGCAAAAGAATTACTTACGAATGAATTTCGTCAAATCACAAGAAAATGAACGGAGTTTTTCCGAATTTGCTCAGAGCGTGGTTAAAAAAAGAACCAGTTGGTAGGCTAAGGCAGAGTTGAAGTAAAAAATGTCGCCAGGATGACGCCGACCTTGCATAATAGTCTGGCTGGACTGAGATGCACTTTACCAAGTCCAGAGGATTCAGCAACTGAGAACTACGTCAAATATATTGGCTGAATGAACAGTTAAAGGTAATGCGTACAGGTAAATTGGTAGTTTAGAAAAGCCTCTTATTCGATGTTACACCGTGAAGGCAACTTATAATGAAAATTTGAAGGTAACTGGATACCTATTACAACAATAGGATGCAACTTCATAGTCTTGAGTAAACATTGTTGACCATAAAACCTCAAAGAAAAAGAATAACAATAATTTTGTACAACAATTCGAAACTGGTGAACTCTCTTTTTGCTTAATACCAACAGAATTACGGAAATGTCTTCTCAGTACAGACAAAATAAAAATTTTAACAAAATCATAAAAAATACATGAAATAATATATTTTAATTTTTTTTCCAAATTTTTTTTGTAGGCTTGAATTGATAATTTAATTAGGCCGATCACTCTCTATAGTCTTCAAATCGATGCCTGTTGCAGTAAATTAAACGCGGCATATGAAGTTTTGACAATCTGCAATTAACGTTAACTTTATGAAATGCTTCGTGAGTGACACTAAGAGGCTTGTAGTGTGTAAACAAATTTTTTTGGTGATATAGAAGAATGTTGAACATGATTACGTGATTCTTACCCATAGAAAGGTGCCCAAAGATAGACTACACTGGCCGTGGTATGAAATATTCGAGCCGTGCCGTGCACTTAGCATGATGAACCAAATGCTTTTCTTCTCTTGTTTCATGAAATCCATCCAGTTACTCAAATAAATCGCATCCATAACTGCCTTACTCTGAAGAATAGAAACTCGTTAATAAATAACATTAAATAAAAAATATGTCTCTTTTTTACCTTCAGCTCCAATTCATTTCCAAACCAGCAGTAAAGAAACACTTGGCAAAGCATACATGCCAAATACATGATAAGGGACAAAAACTCGAAACTTGCTATTTGTTTCTGCAAATGTATGGTGGTCATCGTTAGCCGCAATAAAAGATAACAAATGAAAATACCTTTTCTACCAGTTGATGTATTTACACTTATTATATTTGTCTGAATTACTTTATCTCCATCATTTTAGCATTGATAAAGAGAAGATTTTGATTTGATTATCTCAAAGTTTTAATTGTTATTTTAATTTAACTATAAAATTTAGTAAAACCCGAGAAAAAATCAGTGTGGTCCCCTAAGCTAAAAAAATACTAAGCTGTAAACTCTGCAGTAAATTCGATTATCTATCATCATTGACAAAGCAGATTTTTTTAAACTATATTTGAGAATGCTTTCAGAAGCCTCTGCAAAACTTGCATGGTAAAATAAATTTGTTAGTCCACTTTTAAAATGTTTCTGAAACATCTGAGAACGATGGATTTAAAAATCTTTTTGAAGATGTTTCGTTTTATGTTTTAGAAATATTTGATTTATTTTTCCGAGTATTTTAAAGATTCCGAAATTTTTCTTGAACAATGGAGAATTGTGAAGTAACATTTCTTGGATTGTAAGGCCTCAAATGTTTCTGTTTATTTACGAGCGATACAATTTCTTTTATGCAATCTAAATAAATTAACTGATTACACTTTTAATTTCTATTGAATTAGTAACACATGATTAATTTAAACATTATTATTTCAGACCATGGAACATATTACCTGTGACATTTGAAAGATGCTGGTGCACAAAGTGACGAGACTGAAGAAGAACAATGGAACGATCACGCGAATGAAGAAATGCTGAATCTTGCAGACGATATCCTGAACGAGCACATGGTGCCTGATGCAATCGCCAATATCAGCCGTGGAATTAGCCAGCCTATCTCCAATAATCTCGAACTGAGCGGTGCTCATGATGATGAACCCGTACACCATCGTGTCCATGGACACATTGAGCAGCACGCCGTACACCGCCGCGAGGATTTGCAGCGCGTAGGCGCACCAAAACCCCGCGCCACTGGAAGCATCGTACGGCTGGTAGGACTTGAAGGGCAGACTCGCGTCCTCGCCGCTCAGGAACGGGATGACCAGCAGCACCAGGCCGGTCGACTGCGACAGGCTCATAATCGCCAGGAAGATCCTGGCGGCGTTCCTCGAGCACCTCCCCACTATTTCCCTCTCCTCGGGCGACCTCGGCAGACAAGTCCCCGAGCGAAAGTCGCCCAGCAGCTGCAGCATCTCCGACCTTCGGGACACGAAGTTCAGCACCTTCAGGCATAGCGCCGCGAAGGTCAGACTGAGGAAGAGCACCTCCGCGAACTCGTCCAGGCTGCCGCGGATCCTTACCAGCGCGATTATCTGGCCCAGGGTGAACTGGAGGATCACCACGAGCACCGCCAATCTGTAAAGTGTCTTCAGGAGGCAGCATTTCTCACTGTCGAACCACATGCCGCACAGCTGACACGTGCGGAAGTTATACGGTAACACATCCATTCAACGAATTTTTCGCTGTTTCGTATTTAAACAAAAATAAATGATTTCAGCCTCGCTTCTCTTAAAACCATCAAATTCGATAAAGGGGTGGAAGTCAAGCAGAATAGCACTCTCGATTATAATGAACGGCTGTTGCAGAGCTGTTCAATATTGCAGGAGGGAAGTTAGTCGGCCCGTTTATAGCAGTCACATAAACGAGAGAAATACAAGGCTTCGCAGAGAATACGTTAAACTGGAATTATACATAATTAGGTACAATTTTGTCGCAATGATTAATATTAAATAGCGAGATGTGCCGCCGTTACTTTGTTGGGTTGGGGTGGTGTGTATTACACAGTCGCGCAACAGTGAATCGTCATGTGGCGCTCTTTAAAGCCTTATAAAACGGCTATGAATGTTTGCAATAATGTATAATGTAAAAATATAATGTAAATGTGTCAGATGAATAGTTATATACTAAGAATACTTTGAGTTGCCTGCAAATTTCATTAAAATTCTTTTGTGTTCACACTTAACTGCACTTCATTTCGTAAGTAGCATACATACGGTGAAATGAATTCTTGATTTCGTTTTTAGTGGACGTTGCGGCAATTAGGCATCAGGACATTGAGTTAATTAAATTTACTTATCGTACAATTCAGTACGTGTGTGCCAATATTTATATAATTTTTCTCGTGAAAATTAATGTATCTGGGATAAATGTGCTCGCATACCTGCGCTTCTTTTATCTACGCACGACCCCCTGAGCTTCAAGTTTCAGTTTTCGGAAATTGGCCGAGCCGACTTCTCGATGAGGAAGACCCGAAGACCACACAAGTGAGTCAAATCTTTAGGCTACAAGCATTTCCCAAACTGGTCATTTATGAGGGGGGTGGATGGCTTTTTCCTCAAAGGCAAATTTAAGCATTTTGAATTTTAAGCATTGAATTTATTGTTAAAAAGTAGGAAATTGTTGAAAAAATGACTAAAGAAGTTTCTGAAACTATAACGATTTTTACAATTGTACTATTAATAACAGTAACAGTAACAATAACAACAACAATAAACATTATAATTTTTTGAAATCACTACATTCTAATCCATACGCACTATCGTTATCAAAGTCGATGATACCTACGACAATCATTACTTTCAAACCATCTCTACTGTACGTTGTGGACACTGGAATGTGAAATGCATAAGGCATACGATGATGCTAATTTGACTAGCATTTTACTCATCACATAGTCTTCAGACTGATGCTTGCTGCAGTAGGTTGAAGGCTGCATATGAAGTTTTGACAATCTGTAATTCGTAGTTAATTCCATAGTTAAATGGTTTTGTTAAAACCTTTAACGTTTTAATCATATTATGAGAAAATAGCCTTAGTTATAACTTGCTTTTAAAAGCAGTTAAATTGCAATTAAATTCATGCATCGACTTTGCATTGATCATTAGTTAATAAGAAAGTTAAGCAAGTTACTGAAATAATGACAAAATTAATGTTTTTCCATACTATTATTGGCTTAATTTTATCCGAAATTCTCCTTAATAATAGAACAAAACAAAGATTCTGAAATTCATACCCATATAAAGGTGTTCAACGATAATGCGCACTGTCCATGGAAGGAAATGTTTGAAAGACGCTGTGTTCGCAGCATAATGAACCAAAGACTTTTTCTCTCTCGAGCCGGCAAGTCCACCCACTTACTTGAGTAAATCGCTTCGACAACTGCTTCACTCTAACCAGTGGAAAAAAAATTTTAAAATAGTGACAATGCAATAATTATATCTATACGTGCATATCAAGAATGAAATCTCTTATGAGATTCTATGTGTATATAATTTGAGAACGAAATTCTTTACGAGATTTCATACGACCAAGGTGTCCTTCTTCTTACCTTTAGCTCCACTTCATTCCCAAACCAGCAGTAAAGAAATACTTGGCAAAGCATGCACGCCAGATATAAGGCCATGGACCAAAACTCGACGCTAGCTATTTGTTTCTGCAACATTCGAGTCGGCAATGTCAATGCAGCCGATTGATTTTATTTATTTATCATAACATTATTACTTTTTTTAACACACGCACGATATTCGTATAAAGCGAAGCTGAAGTGATAGTTTTTAAACTGGCAGGCCAAAAAAATCGTTAGGCCAAGGAAAATTTTGTCGCAGGATGAAATTTTTTTCGGATATTTTTAGTAAAATTATCGTTAAAAAACAATTTAGGTGAAAATCAGCGTATAAGTTACAAAAAATATAGTGCGTACTTAAGGCTGGTGGGTCTCGCGTGTACAGTGCTCGCCATCGAATCGACTCATATTGCAAAATCCTCACTAGGATTAAGAACCCAGTTTAACGTACTATTTTCATCACTCTTCTATACTTTTTGTAATATTTTTGTAAAAGAAATAACTCAGATTTACCGTTCCAGGTGAAAAAAATCCGTTACCTGAGACATCTGCACAATGCTGGTACTCAGAGTAACAAGACTGAAGCAAAAGAGAGGAACAATCATAGGGATAAAGAAATTCTGAATCTTCTCTACGGTGTCCTGCATGAGCACGTGATGTTCGATGCACTCGCCAATACCAGCCGTGGAATTGGTGAGCCTGTGGCAGATGATGTCGAACTGCGCGGTGCTCATAATAATGAACCCGTAGACCATGGTGTCCATCGTGACGTCGATGAGAATACCAAAAGATCCAGCGATGAACTGCAGCACGTAGGTGATCGCGTAGGCCAGCCCGTGAGACGCATCGTACGGCTGGTAGCACGTGAAGGGCAAAGGGGACTCGCCGCCGATTAGCAGCGGGCTGAGCAGCATCATCCAGCCGGTCGACTGGAAGCCGCTCATGATCCCCAGGAAGATCCTGGCGGCGGTCCTCGAGCACCGCCTCACGATCTCCGTCTCCTCCGGCGACCTCGGCTTGCACACGTTCGCGCGGAAGTTGCCCAGCAGCCGGTCCATATCCGCGCCGCGGCTCACGAAGTTAATCATCTTCACGCAGAGCGAGACGAAGGTGAAGCAGACGAACAGCACGTCCGCGAACTCGTCCAGGCTGCTGCTGGCCCGCGTCAGCTGGACCATCTCGCCCAAGGTGAACTCGAAGATCACCGCCATCAGCGCCAGCCTGTACAGCATCTTCAAGGCCCAGAAGCGAGAGCTCTCGAACCACATGCCGCTCAGCTGCAGGCTGCGGAAGTTGTACGGTAACACGTCCATTGAAGCGCCTGCTGCTTTCTTTTCCGGGCTGATATGTTAGGCAGGAAAACGATGACGTTTACTTAGAGTCGCTCAGATTGCGGAAGGGTAGGGGACTGGCTGCGTCTACTGTTGGGTATTTGCACAGTACAATATTGGAACGGGGTAATCAGTCGCAGCTCCTAGAGCGCATGTACGTAATCGAGCGAAAAGCGACTGCGTAGAGAATACATAGTTTTGCTGCAATTATGTGTAATGAAGTACAATTTGGCGCTCGGATATAATATTATACAAACAGAAATGCCTCTCAATTTTAGTAGCATTGCCGCGAAGGGAACGAAATGTACATTGTCGCTTGCTTCATTATACACACTGGTTACGGATTTTATTAAGAAAGGCTGAAAAACAGTTAAATTTTAAAGTGTAATACAAATAATACAACGATTTCTCAAGTTTGTAACACCAAAAATTTTGTAAAATACCCGTTAATGCTTTTAATAATGAAACACTGAATTTTGACAGTATGTTATACACGGAAAAAATGAGTTATATTTTATTTTGTTTATAATAGTTACTGCAATTTCATATGTCAATTAAAATCACTAACGATGCAGCTCGATCTGTTACGAGAAGTTGTATTTCATAATTTTTCAAGAACAAAAGCAAGAGGTATGTTTGGTAAAAAGTTAAAAAGCAGGTAAATATTATTTTATAAACATATTTAGAAAAATACGTTTTACATAAACACCAATTGCTGTTATTCATCTATTTACTAAATTTCTTGCTAAAATATTTATTTTAACTTTCTTTAAAATCTTATTATTAATGAAACAATTTATTTACAGACTCTAATATATGCCGTTAACAAACGATAATATTAAATATCAAAATGTTGATGAGCATCAGCTATTTAAGATTTTATCTTCATCATTTTAACAATCATTCATCCGTCGACTATAAACCGTAATATTTTTTATCTTAATGACATATCAAACTGGCAATCAAATATTTGAAAAGTAAAACCACCCAAATAAATGTTTGCAAAGTCAAAGGACACTGGCCGTGATAGATGACCAGCTCGTTTTGTCCCATGAACATCATGAACCAATTATTTCTTCTCTCTGATGGTTTTGAGTCTGTCCAATCGCTTTCGTATATCGCATTCGATACGCTTTCCGACTAAAACAATTATGAAGGATCATTGAAGCAGTAGTTAAACAGATTTTTTTTTTGTATTCTTATCACTGATCGGTTCTGATCACCTTCAATTGAAGCTCACTGCCGAACCAACAAAAGTAATATGTTTGACATAATAGACAGCCAAGGTAACTTAAAATAAATAGATAATCAACTAATGCGTTACCTTTCTGTGGACAAATATATCAGTGTTATTAGCTAACATTGTTTTTATTACCCATAGAAGACCGACTTCATCAAAAATAAAATGATAAAATATTAAAATTGACCAGACTATGCCGTAACCACCTGGACCAGTTGGTACGTGCTCGTGCAGAGTGTACAAAGTTCTGAGGCGAAGATCGGCAGGACGATAGATATAAATGCGATAGATATAAGACTTTCTGTTTTGGTATGGGATGCATTCTACGGCGATCAGCTCAGTCATCGGAACCTCGTCGATGAAATGTGACTGCGTTAAAATGATTTTATTTTTGAGTCATTTACAAATATATTATTTTATATCAAAACTATGTAAGTGTAATCTGAGTCGTATCCTTTTCATTTTAAAGATTACTCCCTTATATCAAAGTAGAGATAGAAAAATATTTTTTTAATCACTCTACTATGTCTAATCATGCCAAACTGTGTAAGGCTGTGTCACCCTGTGCCAGTGTGCGCTGTGATATGCCAAACTGTACCAAACTGTAAAAAACTGTATAAAACGACCGAATTGGAACAATTGTGACACAACTTGGCATGGTTTATCTCGGTTTGGCATAGTTTAGCAATGGTCTAGCATAGTTTGGCACTATCGTCATTTCCACTAGGGTGGTAAAGCAAATATTAACGTATTAATAATAATTCTCTTCAATAAAACATAAATATTAAAATATAAATCTACTACTTTTTTTAATAATAATGGTTGCATTACCATTTTTTAACATCATTACCCAACTAACATTAAAATTTCCCTGTAGATACAAAAGGTATTAAAACTAAACGTATCCTTAACAAACAATTAGTGGGATCGATCATTTAATTAATTAACTGTCACAATCAGACTTCTGTTTGTGAATAAAAAAGTTATTTAACACAAACGCTCCTGACAAAGTTAAGCGCTCAGGTGACCAAAATAAATAGATAAAACATTTGTATTTGTAAAATATGTATTTATACTCTTTTGCAATTCCGTAATATTCTTTTACTTGTATATAAATAATAAAAATCACACATCAAGTGGTTTTGATGTAATATAAAAAAAACTATAATAGCATATATCAAGTTCACACGTACTCACTCTAAAAAACTAGAGTTCACATTTTTGGATAAACGCTGTCAGTTTCGACGATGTAATTAAAACTTAAAAACAAAAATTTTACACACTTAACAAAATTCTTAAACGGTAGTAAAAATGCGCTTACACTTAAATTCCTTATACTATCAAAGGATTTCCCGAAGTAAAATCCTACATATACCTCGTCATTGACAAGCGTCTCAAAGAAAAGCGATCATTTTCATTTCACATAATGAAAAGAATGCGAAAACAACAGTCCCGCGGGATGAGCCAGGCTCTCGGCCAAACTCATCGTAGACAACGCGAATGTATATAAAGAGGTAATAAAAGAAAAAGAGAAAAAGAAATGCATCAGTTCTCAGCGATCCCTTGGCGCTTCTCGGGCTTGCGGAAGATGCCGGCGAAGAGGATGTTGCTGCTGGGCCGATCGAAAATGAAGTACGCGAAGGGATGATTGGCGATGAAGGTAGCCGGCTCGATGGGCCGGCTGCTCCTGAAGCTGAAGATGGCGGTGGCGGCGGTCGCGGTGGTGCCCTCCTCCGTCAGCTCGATCTTGGCGCGGTGCACCGCGTCGCCCAGGGTGATGGACTTCTCGCCGTCGGCGACGAAGCCGCCGAAGTCGGCGTCGGTGTCCAGGACCCCGCCGGCCCCCATCGCCGACAGCACGTCCTTCACGGGCAGCTCGCGCTCCATGCTGAACTTCGGGATGGCCAGCTCGACGTCGCGGGCCGGCATGCCGTGCTCCAGGAAGTCGCGCAGCACCTCCGCGCTCTCGGCGTTCTCCGAGATGCGCCTGAGCAGCTGGTGCACGCCGTCGCCGCGCGGCTGCGGCTGCTGCCGCTGCTGCTGCTGCTGCGACACGAACGGCGGCAGCAGGATCACCATCGACACCTCCTCGCCCTTGTACGGCAGCTCGAGGATGTGAACGCCCAGCTCTTCCGAGATCACTGCAATTTTAAGAAATTCCGATTAAAATTACTTTTTTTCTTCAAACTTTTTTCAACTTTTAAAACTAAGACCTTTTTTGCAAAAAAGAAGAATCGATAATTCCGTTATTTAAGGTAGGACTATCGCTAAGTAAATTTTCCCTGAACTTCCAATTACAAAAATTATTTAACCTTCTGATAATACACATAAAAACGTAATTCCTACTAGGGTAAGTGTACCGGTTTGTGTGTCCTATCCTAATTTGTGTGCCTTTATTTCAAAAGCAAATTATAATAGTATTTTAATAACCATTTTAAACTTTATTAGGAGTCTGTTCAATTAAAGTTTTTTCAATTCCGTTTATTATGAACAAAAGTTACCTATTAAGAATCATTAGAATTAAATAGATATTTTTTTAGCAAACATTTTTGATAAAATAATGCATTTTTTGGTCGCTTTTCGCGATAGTCCTATTACTTTAAAGCTAGAATTTTTATAAAAATTGAGAGGACTAAATTAAAACTATTTTTATTTAATATCTGGTAAAAAATTATCATTCTTTAAGCATTTCTCGAAATAGCTTGTTTTAAACAACATTTAGTTTTAAAATGTAAAAAAAGGCAAAAATGTAAGCAATGATTTGCGCTCGCGAAGAGAGAGTCCCTTAATTTTTTACATTTAAATAATAGTTGCAGTTTTCATAGGTACTTCTCCTTTTGTTTTTAATTTATTATAAGAATCTAAACACATATTTCTATCCCTTAAATTTTTTTTCTCCCGCTTTTTTATCTAGACTTCATGGGAGAAAATATTTTCGATCAAGAAAATAATTCCTTAAAATTTCAGCTAAATCCAGCATCCCCAAATTCTGACTTCCTCTTGCCAGCAAGCATTGCAATTACTCACGAGAGCTGAAATTAAAAATCCACACTTACTGTGGTTGAACGATCCCTTCTGTCTCATGAAGGTCGCGATGGTCATGTTATCCTGGCCGAGGTAGAAGACGTCTCGCTTCGTGTTCTCGGGCAAGAACTTGCTCTGCCAGAGTCCCTTGAAGTAGACGGCATTGGCGAGGACGGCGTCGCTACCCTCGTCGATCGAGTGCGCCGGCAGCAGGTCCTTGATGTTGCCGCGGGTGATGTTGCTCACCCAGTTGTTCACCTGCACGCGCACGGCCTCCGGATCTTTTTTGAAGTCCGCGACTTCCAGCTCCTCGCCGAAAAAGTCCAGCATGCACTGGCGCAGTTTCTTCCCGCTGCTCAGCCACAGCCTGTTCGCCACTCTGTAGTCGTAGTTGCTCGACGAATTGGCCTGAAATGAAGACGTCGTCATTAACGCACCTGTTCTTTTTTTTATTTTATGAAATTAAGAGCAGAGAGTTTACCCTAGTGGAAATAATGTTCGAAATCCAACATAAGGATACGATATCTTACAGATTTCTACATTTTATTTTTTTACAGATCTTTACATTTTATTATATATTCTTACTCTTATTTACGTTTTCTAGCATTTTATTACAATTTCTTACATTTAAAAGTTTTTCGATGTTTAATGGTTTTCAAAAAAATGTAAGAAAATGTAACCAAA
>JAXIUT010029846.1:4254-15194 GCA_035586675.1 Eurytoma californica | reverse complement strand
GAAATCTATGCATAAGTTATGCAGAAGTTCTGCAGAAATTCTGCATAATTTATGCAGATATTTTTCATTAGGGTTCCCTCCACGGTTTTAAAAACATCCACACAAAATTATTAACAAACTATAAGTGTCGCTAACAATCCATCATAAATAATTAATCAGTACACATTGCAAATAAACATTTATTTTACAAGAATGAGAACTAATTAATATTCTTCTCTTAAAAAAATAATGTCTAAAAAGTAAAACTATCTATTCTTGATTTAATTACGTTCTAAAGTGGTCGCATACTCAATATAGTCTATCGTCTTTTCTTTCGTTCCACCCCCCCTCTCCCTCTTTCCCTCTCTAACGTAAGATAATGCAGATTATGAGAGTAAAGAGAAGAATTTACTTTTAAATCAATTCTATTTTCATAATGCAGAAGAGTGAACAATTTTAAAAATCACTCTTTCAGAAAAAATTGAGCCACTCTAATCGAGTGGTTTTTCATCATTGTTCCACAGTTTGAGAATACAAAATATAACTGGTCCGCTTACGGTATACACACCAATGGTATACAAAAGAAAATTACGACCTTACTACTAGTAGGGAAGAATTTATAGAGTTCAAGGTCATTTTTACAACAAAATTTCATCTCTAAAGGAATAAATTAAACCATTAAATGAAAAGAGCAAAGATCATGAGTAACCAAAGTACAGAAGACTTAATAGAATTAAAAAAAAATAATTTATACAAAGCAAAAGGTTTTTTTTTATTTATTTCAACTTCAGTGTCTCCATTGCAATCTGCAATCTTCTGATCAAGAAAACTGCAAAATTCATAAACGAAATATCGATCGTAATTGCGTTTTCCACTTAGACTTCACAATGTTAACGAACGAATGAAGAAGGATAAAATTCGAAATTTTTTGCGGTAAAACTCGCACGATGCTTTTTTTATAGCTCATATAGAGACTAAATAAAACTGCAAAATTCAACTGAATAAAAAATAGGGAAAACCCAAAACGCTTCCTCCGAAAAGAGTCTTCGTTATGATTTTCCCAAGATGAGTATCAAATTCAATTTTCAGAAGAAACATTATTTTGCTTTACACCTAATTTAGCCTACATAAATTGCATACATCATAAAATTTCAAAGTTAACAACCAGAAGTATCGTCATAAAAAAAAAGAATAAAATAAAAGAATAAATAAGAACATAAACAAAATAAAATAGTGTAAAATTTTATTTTATCGGATGATAGGATTTTACTGGACGTCGCTGAGAATAATCTCGTTTATTTACGCATTCAAAATTCAAAGATTACAGAGGCTACACGGTAATAACTGTAAATATTGCGCAAGTAAACAGTTCGTCGCGGCTTCCTTTGCTAAGCCGCTGGACTTATGAAAAGGAGCAGCGATGAATGGCCACAATCGCCTCGAAATTTTTTTCGCCTCTGCACGTGCGCACAAAAAAATCGACGCTCATCTTAACCAAAAATACCTTCGCCAATGTACTTACAAATCAACACATTATAAAAACAAACGTTCAGATTTAATAACGGCGAAACAACCGCTATGCAATGAAAATAAAGAAAGAAATAGGCAATAACCTTAGTTGATTTATAATTGGTATCCACTGGACTCTCCGTAGCAGGATCATCTTGGTCTTCAGTCGCGGATTTTCCCAGGAATTACTTCACAGCCGACATTGAATTTTCACTGCACTTATTTTGGGATGTTGCACCGGTATTTACTTGAGCTCATTTTCTACTCGATATTCCAAGGAAATCCACGCATCGCATAAAACAAACGACCGGATTTAATGACAGTGTAATAACCGGCATGCAATGAAATAAGAAATCAAGAAATCGGCAATAATCTTAGTAATGGTATCGTATCGCGTCATCGCCGCGGGATCGTCTGCGGCTCCAGCCGTGGATTTTCCCGGGGATTAATTCACCGCCGTCATTGAACTTTCGCTGCAGTCGTTTTGGGAATCCTGCATACTGATCTCTCGGCGAGTATCGGAACATTATTGTGCGCGTGATATCACCGCCGGTAATTTACCGATGATTTTTTACACATGCGGTTTTTGCGCTATGATTGATAAGCCAACTGCGGTTCCGAGAACCCGCCTTAAGACGTAAAATGTGATGTAAAAATTACAAAATCGGGGATTTGGCGAAATTTTATTTGTAACTCGGTTTGATGAAAAAAATTAGATGAAAAAGCTACGGAGGCGTTTCGTCTGTCTCCGCGACTATTTCTTTACTTTCGTTTAGAATATCAGTCGAGGAAATTAAAGATTTGATGAGGAGAGTAGAGGCTGGCTAGGGAGATAAGAATGCGATTTTTTTCGTATTATAAACACTTTAGTCTGCGAATTTTAAGTGGGTCAAATATGGACTAGTTTGGTGCTTTGGATTTTTTTCTTCAAGATAAGACGAGCAAACGTCGGTACATCCTAGATAAATATTCATTTCGACCTCAACCTTTCAATGTCGAGTGTATGCACGTGTTCAGTTTAGCAGACTAATACATTTTTAATAATGCAATTTTTCTTTATTCTTTACTTTCGTTATAAGCAAGCTAACAATGTGGAGAGAAAAAACACTAAGCACTCAAGGAAAATGCCGCGCTAATGCTATGCAAAAATTTATTAAGTGTGTGTGCTAATGGTTTTTTACATGGCAATTAAGTCATTAAACGTTGTTTTGATGATTTTTCCATTTTAAAATAAATATTGCCATAGGAGAAAAAATTATACAGAGTCGAACCTTCGAGTGAACTTTATGGCGAAATTGGCATTTTGAAATTTAATTCTATTCGATTTTATTGGATAATTTAGCTATTAAATTTCCAATATTAGCATTTAGGTATCTTGTAAATAATGTAACATAAAAATTAATGCGAGCGTTTAATAAAAATAATGAGAAAATTGCTAGATTATTATGTGTGTTTTAAACGTCAAAGTAACGGCTTTCTTTGAAAAACACACTGTTTTTTGATAGACAAAGCTTTTTTTTTTGTTTACGTTGAACAATTAAATACTGTCATTTATTTCTTTGTGAAGCTTCTTATACATACACATTTAAATTTTTTAAAAATTAATCTTTTACGTTATATGCTTTTCTGTTATCAAATTTCAAATGCGTACGAATAATAAGTAAATTATATTTTGCTTGTTATTTACTGTTTAATCTCAAAGATACTTGTTTGTTTGCAAAAATAATGTATGATGTCACGATAGAGTAATCGAATTTTTTGCTCATAGTTCAGGTTTGAACTGAACTTCTACACTGATAACTACTTGGACGATAGAAAGCCTAACATTGATACCACTAAACACAGAACTCTATTATAATTTTTACATAATTATTACAACATGATAATAAGATCATTAAAATTTATTCTTATAATATTAAAATAATCGATTTTAATGATCTCACCGCCAGTTATCTTAGAAAAAATACATGTTACAGTTTCTCGTAAAATTTATTAGACGTTTATAAGACCGACAAAAATTTTTAAATTTTGTGATACATGATGCAAAATAATTTTCATCACTAGAATTAATCAAGTTTTCACCCATGATGAAATGATTTTTTGGATATTTTTCGCCTACTCCGAAACAAAGTTTAGAAATGTAGTCAGTCTTCTTGCACATTTTACTCGGAACTATTATTATTTTTCCAACAACAGTAGCTTTAAAATATATTATTATACATTTATAAACAAATTATGAATTAATTACTATAATCTTTAATATAAAACTTGTATCAGTCTCACCCCCTGAAATTGAATTAGTAATAATGCACTCAAATTCGTGGAAATTGCACCACTAATCACTATAAATAAAAAACTCCTTCTACTAGATTTTAGTGACATTTCGCTATTATCGTGTTTTTCACTAATTAAACATTGAAAAGCACCATAACTCAATTGTCCAAAATAAATAATTGATCAAAAACCACAAAATCAATCACATCCCATCCGCGTCTCGAAGTTCCCACGCCCACGCCTCGGCTGGAAAAATCATGATCTCCCGTGCGAAAGAATCGAGCTGTTATCAGCAGCGATAGCACCGATTCAAGTCGAGCTTGGAAGCTCGGCCACCCGCCGGGGTCAAGTCTAGCGGCCGTGTACCCCGCTGGATTTTCGACACCGCGCCGGCCGTCCCTATCAATTATCAGGCCTTAACACACATGCGCGTCGGCGGCGGCGCCGGCCTTGGGTTATTTTGTTGTTCCGCGGAAGATCGGTTTTCGAGAATCGCTGGGAGCTGCGCGCTCGAGCGCCGCGGCCGATCGGCGCCGGCCCCGGGGGTGGGAGGCCGGGTATAAGAGCCGCGCCGGAGCCACGCTCCGGCATCACAAGTCACACAGCACAGCCATGCGTCACTTTCGGGTAGTCCTCGGCCTATTGGCCCTTCTCGCAGTCTCACAAGGTAAACTAAATTCAAACGCGATTCAACCATCGGTTTATCGTTTATTTACTCTGCTTTTTGGTTCGCGAAGCAAACGTCGCGTTTCTAATTCAGTTTTGTTGTCTGTAAATCTGTAAAATTCGAAATTAGTTTAGAAAATGTGAATAGTGAAATATTTTATGTGTAAAGTCGTTCACTTATTCAATTTTCTAAATAAATTTTTAATTTTCAAATTTTAAAGGTTCAACATTTTTTCCATAATTTTTTTGATTGCTATTCTATTTTAATTATTTAATTTCAGTGTGAAAATTGTACTATTTTTTCAAATCTTTAAGTTTTTAAACATTTAATTTAATCTAAATAATAAAACAAAGACTTGAATAATTAAAAAATTTCTAAAAAGTTTAACAAATTGAAATTAATTTAAAGATAAAATTTAAATATACGTCGTTAAAAGAATAATAAAAAATGGTGATCCTTTAATTTTTGCTATTTCATCGGTTATATAAGTTGGTAAGCTTTTTCTGAAAATGGGGTGCTCGGATGTTCGACGAGCGGTTTGATGTGTTTGATGAGAAAACCGGTTTAAATTTTTTTTCGACGCGATTTGCTTGAGACAATATTTTTCTTCTAGCACCGAGTGATTTGTTTATATATACGAAAGCAAATAATGTACTGTATCGGAGATTCGTGAAATTCAGCATTTATGGATTAATTTAAAATTCCTACCCACTCGCCTCATCGCGATTATCGCGACTATTAATTTTTTACAATCCTCAGCTGTTTCTGGTATGCTAATTAGTTTATCCTCACAAAAGAATAATTTAATTTGAAAAATTAAAGAATAAATCGACACCTATTTATAAATCCCTCAAATAAAATTAAAACGAATTATTTAAAAATACTGCATGTTGTTTATTTCTACGCTAATTAAATTAAAATTAAAATAATTATTTAAAAATATGTTGTCCTTACTGCATATTCTGATTTTTCTCCCATTCATGAAACGATTTTTTTGCAAACTTTCAAAACCGATAATTAAATAGATGAAGAATATCTGAAAAATTGTTTTCCAATTTGCACGGAAAATAAAAAAATCATTTTAATCAATGAAAAATAAATAAATTCTTTAATTTCATAAATATCTTTTTTCTTTAAATAAATAACAATGTAATGAAAAAAATAAATAATATTTACTTAAAAAAATAAACAATGTTTATTTAAAAAGATAAATAACAATATTTATAAAAAATAAATAACAATTTTTTGTAAAAAATAAATAACAATATTTGTAAAAAATAAATAACAATATTTGTAAAAAATAAATAACAATATATATAAATAATAAATAAAAACAACATTTCTCAAATGAATTTCGAAGCTGACCACGGTAATTTTTCGTTTCAGCGTTCGCCGGCCAGAGCGCGGCGTCGAGCTCGTCCTCGTCGTCGTCCTCGTCGTCGGCCCTCGGCGGCTCCGGCACGCACACCAAGACGAATACACACGCGGTGGGCGGTGCGACCGCCGACGCTGACGCCACCGCCGTGGCTGCCGGTAGCGGTCACGACGGCATCGTCTTCGGCGGCGACGGTGGTTACGGAAGCGGCGGAATCGGCGGCGGCCACGGTGGCGCCGGCGGCGGCTACGGTGGACTCGGCGGCGGCCACGGTGGCGCCGGCGGCGGCTACGGTGGACTCGGCGGCGGCCACGGAGGCTCCGGCGGCGGCTACGGTGGAATCGGCGGCGGCCACGGTGGTGCCGGCGGCGGTTACGGCGGAATCGGCGGCGGCCAAGGAGGCTCCGGCGGATTCGGCGGTAACGGAGGTAAGTTCCCGTTCTCATCCTTGGCCATGTCTTCACTCACCTGGGATATAAATGCTCTTTGAATTTCAAATTGGTATTACTTTTTTGCATTGAAAATAGTTCAAAATGATACTAAGTTATTGAATTAGTTGCACGTTCATATATATAAAATTAAATTAATGAAAAATAAAACATAATTCGTGAAATTTTTCTAAAATTTAGTGTAAAGAACTGCACTGTTTAGTGATTAGTGTAGCACTTTCCTCTAATTTTAGTGATTTCTCACTAATTGTTGAACTTTGGAGGGAACCAATTTGAATTTTGGAGAGTATGTAAGCTAAGCACCCGCGGCGTGCGTGTTGTACACGAAGCACTGTGAATGTTGAGCACAAATTTCGGGATGCGATGAGCGCGTTAAAGGCACTTTTATTTTGAGTTGTTTGCTTTGCTTTGGATTTCCGTTTAGTAAAGCCTATTTTGGTAGCATGAGAGCCTTGGATACACGATGAATTTAAATGTTTGATTTGCAGCTCGTGAATTTTAATTTAGTGTGTCTTTGAAAATTGTCTGTTGATTTTCATACTGAAGGTATAGTATGTAGTATTTTTAAGCTGCACTCATGTCAATCGCACATTCACATCATCGCAGATATCGATACATAGAAAACAAAATAAATAATATAAAATATGACTGATGTACGTCAAAATCCAGATTTGTGGATTATTTAAAAAGTGTTCAAATTCTCAACATATATATGCTTCTTGATATAACTCACACGTCCCCTATAAGCATATAGAGGGTGATAATTGATGATTATTTTAATTAAAATAAAAATATATTGATTACTTGTAAAAAAATAAGTTGCAAACACTTATGATTTATTTTTTAATTGTTTCAGGATATGGCGGCTCAGGCGCCGGTAGTTTAGGCGGAGCCAACGCAGGCGCCTCCGCGGGTGCCATCGCTAACGCTGGTGCCACAGCTGGTGCCCAAGGCGGCGCACTCGGTGGTGGTCACGGAGGATCCGGCGGCTTCGGTAACGGAGGCTCGATCGGCGGAGGTCACGGAGGTTCCGGCGGCTTCGGTAACGGAGGCGCTATCGGCGGAGGTCACGGAGGTTCCGGTGGCTTCCAAGAAGGCGGCTTCGGCCATGGAGGCAGCGGCGTAGGCGGTGGACACGGCGGCTCCGGTGGATTCGAAGAAGTCGGCGTAGTCGGTGGTCACGGTGGATCCGGCGGCTTCGGTCAAGGCGGAGCCATCGGCGGAGGTCACGGTGGATCCGGCGGCTTCGGTCAAGGAGGAGCCATCGGCGGAGGTCACGGTGGATCCGGCGGCTTCGGTAACGGAGGCGCTATCGGCGGAGGTCACGGTGGATCCAGTGGCTTCCAGGAAGGCGGCGTAATCGGCGGTGGACACGGCGGCTCCGGCGGCTATCAGCAGGGCGGATACGGCCAGGGTGGAGTGATCGGCGGAGGTCACGGTGGAGCCGGTGGACTCGGTGGTGGAGCCGGTGGTCTCGGCGGTGGATACGGCGGCTCAGGCGCCAACGCCGGCGCCGGTGCCAGTGCCACGGCCAACGCTAACGCAGCAGCAGGAAGCGGCGCCACCGGTGGTTCCGGCGGATTCGGCGGCGGCCACGGTGGAGTCGGTGGAATCTCCCCCGGCGGTGGATACGGCGGAGTCGGCGGCGGCCAAGGAGGATACGGACAGGGAGGATACGGCGGCGGTGCCGGCGGCTTCGGCGGCCAGGGCGGATATGGTGGCTCCGGAGGATACGGTGGTCCCGGAGGATTCGGCGGCGGCTTCGGCGGTGGTAACGCTGGTTCCAACGCTAACGCTAATGCCAACGCTGTCGCCAGCGCCACCGCTGGCTCTGGAGCTGGAGCTGGTGGAGCCGGAGGTGCATTCCCAGGTTTGTAGTCGAAACATTTTTTTTTTTTTGTCTATACCTTAATTTTTCAAATCCGCGGGGTGGAGGTTGTGTGAGTTGTATCAAGGTTCTGAGAATTTGAACATAACGAGTTAAAAATTATGAGCCAATTAACTCGGCTAGTAAAGCAAATAAGAGTTATCGACTTAGCTAATGGACTATTTAAAAGCTAATTACATCATGATCTAGCGTCATTTTTTATCTCATGTGCATCAGTATAAACACGGCATGTGAACTTGAACAATTACAAAGTTGATTTTGTACTGTGCACGCATTCATTGTCACAAATTGCTAACGCTTAAAAAACTATTACTAATTATGACGATAAACCAATGCTATTTTACTGAAAAATATAAATTCCACAGGAGGATTCGGTGGTGGTAATGGTGCCCCCCACGGCGGTAGCAGTGGAGGCTCTTCTTCCATCGCCAATGCCAATGCCCAAGCCAATGCCCAATCCGGCGGTGTAGGAGGTTTCCCGTAAGTTTAATCCGTCATTTATCAAATGCAAACATTTATTCTCTTACACTCGTGTCCAGATCGTATCCAGAAATATCCAGATACCATATATTCGAGTCACTGTTTTTCGCGTTTATTTGAGCGGCATAACGAAAAACTAGTATTCCCCTGCTCTATTATGGGAACGGATTATCAATGCGAGGCCAATTCCCATATGTCCGGTCCGCTACTTATTTTTTTTTTTTTTTTTTTTCTCCAAGCGCAACCTTGCTGTTTCCGGGAAGAAACTTTATTTATCATATATCGTTATTTTAACGATAATACACGCCAATTAAACTGACAGTTATACTCGGTGCTTTTTTCATCGTGTTTATTGCATCATTGTGCAAAAAAAAGGATACACGCTGCAACCACACGGAAACTAATCTCGCCTACACTTCGGAGTTATTATTGCGATAATCCTAATGACTAATCCTTACTTACTTTTTTACGAGACAAAAAAAATTTCATTGGCATTTCCTCAAATCGTGAGGTCAACGCGATCCATTATCTTTTCAAATGTGATAAATTTTTTTAACAAATTTTTCTAAATAAACAAATTCCTCTAAAAAATTATAACTACCAAATTCCTCTAAATGAATGCTAATTAATGATCAATCATGACTTTTTTTCTTCCTTCAGAATCTTCTCCCGTAGCGGAGGAGATGAGGACGACGTCAAGGAGAAGGGCACCGTAGACAAGGTCAAGGGTGTGTACAGCAGCAGCAGCTCGAAGATCGACTCGACCGGCAAGGGCACGTACGAGGTCTCCGCCGGCAAGATCCCCGCGTAAAGACGACCCGACGAAAAACAAAAAAAATAATAATAATAATCAACTCGACGCGAGCTGCGAGGACGAGGCCGACCCTCCACGAGCTCCTCGGCTCGTCCCCGCCGTCGTCGTCGCCTCTGTACAGAAGAGAACGATCTAAACGCTTTTTACCCACATAGACATATTGACGAGGAGTCAGACGCCGCGGCTGTGCGAGACTTTCACCGTTCGTTTGATTTTACTTTGTTTGTTTGTTTTTTTTTTTTTTTTTTTGTTAATTTAAATCGATACTTCGAAAAAATACGCTTGGAGCCGGTTGACGTATTAAAAATATGTACGGACTCGATTTTATGTTGCATGCCAATCATCGGGGCTCGCGAAGCGACGCCCCACGAATCTCTCACTCTCATTGAGTACTTACTTATAAGTTAATCGTATTGTGATATTAATAAACTTCGATGACATTGAATATGAACGGCTTGTTTTATCGGTGACTGTGTCACTGGTTACCTAATAATTCCCTCCTTAGCCCGTTACGCTGATCTTGCTCTTTTTCAGCTTTATGCTAATTCTGGAAGATGTTTCATTTTTTTTTGCTTGCTCATAATATTTACTGTTTTTTTTTTCTTCAAACTTTAATATTAGATGTTTATTCCTTTTTTCAAGTACGCATTAATTAATTGTTAATTAATTCCGATTAGCTATTGTTTAATAGATAAAAGAGATAATAAATTTAGCAGTTAATAAATTATAGAGATTGTTATTTCTTACTTCGTAATTTGCGGATCATAAAATACTATGAAATTTTGAAAATATTATGAAGCATAAATGTTAGAAGATACTAGTAAAGTTCTAAAATAATTGATAGCCACCATAAATAAAGTTTAAAACTGGAAAGACCCATTTTCATTAGCATGTTAATTTTTGATACTAAATTAAGTAACACTGGCAATAGAATTGCGCGTAAATATGATTCACTAGGCGATCTTGTTGCGGCTATTAATAAAATTAAGGATTAGACGTGCGGTTTTACCTTCCGCAACTAAAGGAGTCGTGGGTAATTTAAAAATCATTATACTGCGCATTCTAATTGATTCCGTATACACGTGTACATGTGTAAACTCGTACTTCCCCAGCACGTCATTGTCGATCGTATTTTTTCTTTCGGTCGGACGTTTCATCTGCCCGGTGACTGCTGATCAATTAACACCTTGCGCCGATACCTATTTGAATATTCAAGGAGGATTTTCTGTTCGTTCATCGACGAAGGCTTATTTAAAAATGCAAGAAAAAAAGGATTCAAAAATTGTAAATGTTTAAAAATTTGAATATGTATTACTTGAACTGGGTAAATACTTCGAAAGCTACGGTTCCGTAAGTATAATGATAATACGTGAGATGAGAAGGGGAGAAAGAGTCAGAGGTCACGAATAGTGATGATTTATTCGTGTACAAAGCTCTCTTATTTACATAATTTTACGTTTTATCAGAATATGACTCTTGAGAAGGGTAAAAAAAATAGTACAGAC
>JAXIUT010029825.1:0-15201 GCA_035586675.1 Eurytoma californica | reverse complement strand
TATGGGTCAAGGTCATCCATATGGGTCAAAATCTCTGTCAAAAATCCCAAAATTAACATAGGCAATCCTAATCTATGGTACAGTGTGAAAATTTAATACATTTATGGCGTAAGGTTTTCTGTGTTAATTTTGGGATTTTTGTCAGAGATTTTGACCCATATGGATGACCTTGACCCATAACATGGGTACATATCTGAACGTAAAATTTCCAGCTCTTTCAGAATTTGAAGTTAAAAATAGGGGTTCCCATTTAAAAAAATAAAGGTGACCTTGAAATAACCTTGAAGGTCGTTGACAAGGTCAAAATCAATGTCACCATTACATCCAGCGCCAAAAGTTACTTCGAAAATGACCTCAACCTGGGTAAGAAATATTTTATCTAAAAACTTATACACGTGTTTCGATACTTTTTGCACACCCTGTATAACCACCCATCCGATTTGTTTATTTTACTATTATTATAATACATTTTATATCCGTTTGAATTATAAAGTTGATATTTTGCTAGATTCCAAGTTTCCACACATACAATTGCATATAGTTTAATCTTAAGACTCTTAATTAATATTTGTCATTTTTCAAAATTTGCTTTCAGACTTCTTACAATAATATAAGTGCTTTATTCAAATTTCGTTATTATTTACATAAACTTAATATGTGCTTAAACTATTTGATAATCTTTTGGTTGGGGTAACCGCCTAATCTCTCTTCCTCGACATCTCTTGCCTCCTTGTCCTCGCTCTCTCTCCCCTCCATTTTCTTATTCTCCACTCCTGACTCCCTTTGTCTGTCTCCATTTATCTCTTCTGCTTCCTTCTTCCTCTCTGATCTCTATCTTCGCCCTGAATCATGCTTCTCTAGCCATTCTCTTCATCCCATTAATCATCTCACATCTCGATCTCCTTTCCATTATCGTCATCCACTCTTCCACTCTCACTATTTCCGGTCTCTCCCATTTTTTCTTTTTATTTCAAATCTCCCCTTTCACTCTGTCACTCTCACACCACACTTTCACCATATTCCCTTTCTCTCTCACATGTTCAACCGTCACATTCCCCTCAATCTCTCCCCCCAGCTACTACTCCATCGATACATCCCAATTCCAATTCTTTCCCCTTTTCAATATCACCACTTTGCTTTTGTACTTCTCTATAACTTCTTCTCCCCTCTGTTCTCTTTTTTTATTTTTTTTCACCTCACTTCTCATTCTCTTTTTCTTGTTTCTCTTCGTTTTCTGATTTTCTTCATTCGTCCCGTTCATCCCAGTCCCAATCACTGTTTTCACTTTCACTTTCCTCTTCTTTCCTTGTTCTTTTTTTTCCTTTATCCATTTGTTCTATTTTTTCTTAGATCTCCATCAATCTTTTTTCCATTTTCTCCTTGCTCCTTCTTTCCTCTTCTCTCCACCTCCTCTCTTTCTCAAGCCATGCTTTTTCTCTTCTTTCCCATTCTCTTCTTATCTTCTCCATACTTTCTTCTTGTTCCCTTATTTTTCTCCACGCCTCCTAACACCATGAAATATAATTCTTTTAATTTAGACTCCATTTCTGGTATCCACGCGTCCCTTTTAAGGTTATCTTTTGTTGAGCTACAATCCTTTATCTGCTGGTCTCTCTCTCTATTTCTGTGTTCCTTCCCCTCTTCCTCAGGTGTTTCTACAATTATCACTTCCCCTGTTCCCTTTTCCGTTTCCTTCCTCCTTTTTATCTTTAAGGTGATTCTGCATTTTCTTCCTGGCTGTGCGCCTCTTTTCTTTTTCTTCTCCACATTATCTCGTTTAATTTCCCAATACTTTTTGTATCTCCCTTTAAATATTTTGGCCAGTCACTTTCTCCATTTCCTGTTATCTCGCATTCCTTTAACACATGTTTCATTGTTTCCTGCTCCTTCCGGCAAAGTCTGCAAACTTTTTCTTTTTTTTTCCTCCAATATTCATTGGCTCTTGTCTCATTTCCCATTCTGAATCTTCCTACTATTTCCAGCCCGTTTCTTGACAATTTTATTTCCCTCTTCTCAAATAAACCCCTTATCTCCCCCAATTACTTCCTTTAGTTCGTTAATGTACTCAGATTTTGCTATATTTCTTTCTACTTCATCTCTGTCTTCTCTCTCCAGGATTCCTAACAATTTCTCTGTCTTTTCTTCCCCCCTTTCTATCCAGTCATTCCAGGTCTTAATTGAAATTCCTTTCTTCTCTTAGGTTTCCCTTTTTCCGTTTACTTCCTTTCTCCTCTCCTCCATTCCTCCTCTTCTCTTTTTCTCATCTGTTTCCAGCATATCCTTTCCCATATGTTCTCTTCTCTTCTTCTCATCTTTATATCAAAGAGCATCGCTCTTTTCACGGACTCAATGGCTATCTTACTCCTGTCCGTGTCTCTCCTGATAGTGTGCCGTGGTATATTCTTTTTCAGTTTCATTGTCCACCTTATATATATTGCATCTGTATCCCTCCTATCTCTTTCCTCTCTTTCTATCCCCGTTGTTCTGCACCATATGTTATTACTCCTTTCACCCATGTGTCAAAAAGTCTCATTCTTAGTTTCCAATTATTTTTGAATCTTTTCTCTGCTATACTTCAGACTCTTCCTAGGACTCCGCTTGTCTTTCCTTTAAGTTTCTTTATGTGTTCCCCTTCCTTATTGTTTCCTTTTAGTGTATATCTTAAATAATCGAACGTTTTCACTATTTCTAGTTTCTCATTCCCCCATTTGAATTCACATTTTCTCCACCTACCTCCCGCTTTCCTGCATATCATCATTTTTGTCTTCCCCGCGATTAATTCTAATCCTTTACTCCCTATCCATCTCTTGAATCTCCTTAACATTTCCTTCATTATTTTCTCACTCTCGGCTAGTAGAATGACATTATCCGCGTATGATATTGATCTTATCCTTTTTTCACATTCTGATTCCACTTCCCTATACTTTCATCAATTCGTCTTCCAAATCTACTATCGCAATATTAAATAGTGTTGGACTAAGTGGGCATCCCTGCCTTACTCCTTCCTCCACTTTAAATTCATCTATGCTTTCATCCTCTATTTGTAACTTTATTTTTGTTTCTTTGAATAGATCCTTTATCCTGTTAATTACTCTTCCGTTCACTCCCTTCTTTTCTATTCTCTCCTATATCTTTTTCCTCTTTAGTTTATCGAATGTCGATTTCATGTCTGCAAACCCTGTAATCACCTTACCTCTTTCCTTCCTTATGCCACTTGTTATTGTTTCTCTTAGGACATATATCATCTCTGCTGTTCCTTTACCTTCTCTAAATCTTATCTAGTACTTTCTTTTCTTTTATTCCTCATTCGAGTCTTTTTCTTAGCACCTCTGCGTAGATTCTGTAATCTGTATCCATTAGTGTTATTCCCCTATAATTACTCACGTCATTCTTTTTCCCTTTTTCAAAAATAGGCTTTACTGTTCCAATTTTCCATTCATCCGGCACCTTTTCCCCTTTCCATATTTCGTTTAGAATGTCCGTCATTTCTTCCTCCAGTTCTTTTCTGCCCAGTATCCATGCCTTATTCGTTATTCCATCTTGCCCTGTGGCTTCCCCTCTTTTTAGTTTATTCAATACATCTCTCACTTTCTCTTTTGTTATTTCTAAATCTTCTTGCCTCTGTCCTGCCTTCTCTTCCTCCCTTTCTTGTACACTTACCTCTTTATTCTCATTTTTGATGACATATTGCCTCCTAAAGTGCTATTTCCACTCGTTTCTCGTTATTCCTTTATCTATCTGTTCTCTTTTTTGGTACCCCCTACCGACTTCCAGAATGACCTCATGATTTTGTCTCTTTCAATTTCCTCTAGCCATGCTCTTGCTTTGTAAATTTTCTTTTGCTTCTATAAATTCCCTATAGTCCTTTTTTTTATCTCCATTCCTCTTCACCGATCTATTGCTCTCTTAGCATCTTCTGCTCTCTCTTTAGTTCCTCCTTTCTTCTGTGGCATTCTTCATCCCAGAAATTTTCTTCCCTTTTATATCCTTCTGTTATCCTTATTTCTTTCAATGGGATTGCCGCTTTGATCTTGTTTTTTAAGTCCTTCCAGCTTTTGCTTGTTCCCTTTTCCTTCAACTTCTCCTTGTATCTTTTAAAGTTTTCATCCTCCAATACTATTACCTTTTTTTATCTTTTTCTTCTCTCTTTCTTCCTTTATCTTATCCCATTCTATGTTTACTTCTAAGGGTAGGTGGTCTGATTTTACACTCGTCCCTATCTCCATTCCCCTTATCTTTCTTCAGACTTCTTATATTTATGTATAATATTATTTCTTGTTTTGATTTTATTTCTTTATGAAAAGTCTTATCATTATCATATGAAATCACCTGTGAAAACTTGGTTTTGTATTTCATCAATTATATCTAATTCAGCTGCCGTGATTACATTTTATCGAAAATCTAATTTTTATTTGCAATATTTCTCGCTATCTTATTATTTAGTGCATTTAGAGACTAAGATGATTGTCCGGAAAGTCTCGCTGACATTGGTATATTAATGTAGTTATCTACATTACCGATATCCTTTGGAAGAATTGGCTCCACTTGGTAATCAGTTGAGTCTATATACTTCCATAACTTCGTTCTAAAGATTTCACACCTTCGATAATTTATTGCTTCGTGGTCTGTTTTATACTTAGTGTTGAATCTCTTATTGCTATAGTCACAGTTTGCACATACAATTTCGTCTTCTTCAAACTCACTTCCTTTGTGTGCGCCAGCGCATTTTATGCACGTGGCTAGATGTGTACATTTATGTCCATTATAACCATATCTTCCACAATTATAACTTGGTTTAATGTTAATAACGTCGAATACATTACACTTTTGATGGCCCACATAAATTTTGTTGCAGTTTTCTCTGATGTGTTTATAAATTTGACCTGTTACTTCTATTAAAACAGATTGTGTACCTTTGTACTTGTTAATATATGTATATATTATTGTACATTCTTGTTCTTCGAAATCTGCGAAATTTCTTTTAATTATACCCTCTTGCAATTAATCTATATCCATATTTTCAAGGTTTTGAATACCAACTATTTTCACTTTTCGTTTCTTGAGTTCCTCTATCATTACATTGCACATAGTAGACAGATCATGTAGAGTTTCTACAGCCTTTTTAACACTCACTATCACAGCATTGATTTGTCTTTTATTAAACAATATGCTACCTGTTGTTTTAATTCCTGTAAATTTTCTCGTTTTTTAGTCTTTTTTATCTTAATTCTTGGTATTCGTTTTGGTTTTTTTTAGGGTAATTTTTATTTCTGACTTCTGCATAGGTAATTTTACTTAAGTTTTTATTTGTACTTTCTCTTTCTTTTTTTAATAGGTCTTGTAATAATTTATTTTTATCTGTTAATGTTTCTGTGAGTTTTTTTAAATATTCGTTTTCTATTTTTATATTCTCAAAATCAGCTTTATTGAAAAGTAATTAATCCTGTGCTGTATCGTCTAAATCCATTTGTGTTTCAAAATGTACTTGCCTTGCTTTCAGTCGTAATTGTGTAATTTTTTCTTTTTGTTCTTGCATGAAGTTCTCTTTTTTTCTAGTTCTTCTTGTTTTCCTTGAAATATTTGTATTGATTCTTGCATTGTTTTACCTTTTTTTTCAATTGCCAGATTTGCATTACTTTTAATGCTAGCAATTAGTTTTCTTACTTCACTCGTTAACACGTGGTCTTCATTATCTATTGAGGTTAGGTCCAACTATTTATGTTCTTTGCACACTACTAGCGTTTCACTTATAATTATTCTACAGTTTGATCTTATAAAGTCACCAGTATGGTAAACCTCTTCACAAACAATGCAAACTAGAGATTGAAAAGTTGTAACTTTATGGCACTTGTATGTTTTTGCCTTTCGGCAATCGGGAGGCTTTTTTTCCCATGGCGACATCTTGCTTTGGCATTTCTTTTATCTAATCTAACTTTTTTATCTATATTTTAATACTAACAATAGTGTGCGGCGGAAAGGGCTTTTACGTTCTCTGTAGCATTGAAAAAACAAACAAAATAAATCGCGCCAAACGCTTCATTGTCGGTCGCGCTGTATTAATCTAATATAAACAAAAACTCTGCTTTGCTTTGCTATGCTCTGTATTTTTCTTATTTAGCCTGAGCCTGAGCCGCTCGCTCCTGAAAAAACTCGATAAACTAATTAACTTTGGATATTTCCCCGTATGATTTACAATTATCGCACCGTACCGTCGCTTCGCACATTGTTGCGCGCTGCATGCGCACGCTCATGCATATATAATTCAGACGCGATCTTTTGCACTCCGTGCGTTTTGTCGAAATAACCTTGCATGTCTTCTTCTCTCTTGAGTTTCGCGGGCTCGAGCGCGATCGGCTCGGCTCTTCTTCGTTCCGGTGACTCTTGCGATGCGGGGGGCCTTTCCTTAATCTGCGGGATACAGTGCAGTGGCCGCCTATCGGGCGCTAGCACGAGTGGCTCGTCCATGGTCCAGGACAGCGGCCTTGGTCGCTGTGCCCATGCGGTCTGCATTGCGCCTGCACTTTGGAAGGCGATATATGCCATCACCGCCCATTCTCGATCGCGTTCCGCTCGAGCGTACACGACGTCGAACTCCGCCATCTTCTCCTCGCGCAAGTGCAACTACACTTCTTTTGTCTATTTTTCACCTCCGTTCTTTCTCGTTTATTTTTCGCGCCCTTCTGTCTGTTTCTTTTCGCGCACTTAACTCTGTAATGTTTTTGATGACTCTCGCGTAATTTATTCCGATTTTTTGCGCACTCGAGCTACGCTTTAAGTATGGTAGCGTGCCCTGTTCGGCGTGGGTTAGTGCTCCGAGTCCATGATCGCGCCGCGGCGTCGATGCTTCGCGGCGCTGCCGGTCTGGTGCACCGCTGCTGTCGATCACTACGCGCTATGATCTGCAATGCTTCCTTTGGCCTCTTCGATGAGTTGTAACGTGGATCCGCATTGCTCGCGCTCGCTGTGTTGTATACGCTCGGTGGCGAGTGTATAAGTACGTGAGTGTTCGCGCGTACGATGCTTCTTCGCGCCGCAGGAGGAGGTCCCTGCGATGAGTGCAAGTGTGTGCTCGCGCGTAAATTGTTCGCGCCACAGGAGGTCCCTGCTACAGCTGTGATGCGCTCCTTCTCTCCCGCATGCACTTGGCACACCTATATTTTTATCACTGTCCCGATTTTTCTCTCTTTTTTTCTTTGATGCGCACTGCGGGCTTGCCTTCCGCGCGCGGATCACCTTCGCGCACTTAATTGTTTTTCGCGCATTTTTCGTACTCATATTTCGTGATATATTTCACTTGCGTAATCACTGTACACTCGCGCGTTATACTGCGGTGCAGCGTTGCATTGTGTGCGAGGGTTTGTCACTCGTATGCGGCTCTTTTTTCCCATCGTGCGATCAGTTGTTGCGTTGAACTCGGTATGCTTTCTGATACTATCTGCTCCCGGTCGTGCATGTGCGGTCTTGCTGCCAATTCGACGATGTTGTCGATTTCGCGTGCCATAGATGCTTTTGTCGCGCAAATCGGTGCAGCCATTTTCGGCCGCCCTGGTTTGTTCGGCTGATGCTGATTGGGGGGAGGGGGTGCTGGGAGACTTTCTTTGCTCTCTTCAGCAAGCTTTTCAGCGCGATTTTCGCTGCCATTTTCGTTCGCTGCGATGCGCTCATCGCTTACATAGCGTTTCAATTCGCGCATATGCGTCGAGCTGTCTAATTCTTTGTTATCTTTAGCTAGGACGAAACCGCTTTTTCTAATTTGCCGCGCTATCGTGAATGGACCTTCAAATTTTGGCGCAATTTTTGCAGTTATGTTGTCTGCCGGAGACGATAAAATGTTACGATTAATGATAAAGAACGATAAAACATCGATGCTGGTGTGCTCTAGGTACATTTCCTTCATTTTCTCTTTCTACTTCGATCGCGCTCGGGTTATTTGCGTTATCGAGTCTTTCCACGCTTTCGTTTTCTGGATAAGCTGAGTTATCGATAATTTTCGACATCGCGCTTCCACAATTTTGGTGGGTGAAGTTCTCTCTCAAAATTGAGGAACGCGGGTATTTTACCCATTGACGCGTGTACCGAAGTATTGAACGCAAATTGAAATTGTGGGATGTGAATGTCCCATTTTTTGTGGTTTTCGGATACAAATTGCGCGATCGTAGTTTTTAATGCGCGATTTAATCATTCTACCGGGTTCGCTTGTGCGTGGTAGGCCGGTGTTTTCTCGTGTATTACCCTGTATTCGTTTAATATTTTTCGAGGTCTTCACAAATTTGTAACAAGTCCAGGGTTTTCTGTGGAGGGATACAGGGTGATTTATTATGCGAGTCAGGCTCAAAACACCTTTTCGTCTAGTCGTGAGCTGGCTCAAAACACCCACTAAAACTCCGGCGACTCGCTCAAAACACGATCGCCAAAAGAATTGAAGTTCAACACACTTCAACCCCCCAGATAATCACTTTCTTTACGGTTTGCGGAAGAGAACGGAACTTATAAAATAACTAAAACACAACACAAGATTTATAATAGAAAAATAGAAATATATTGTAATTAAATTTAATATTAGAATTCGATACACATGTTTATTTCATACTCTTCGGATCAAAAGCTATCCGGTCGTACGTTCGTTACACTCGGCTTGAAACATACCAATCACACCATACACTTAAAAACTAATATAATAATAACGCAACTAGAATACGCGCAGCAAAATCAGAAAAATAACAATGTTAAATTATAATAACTCTAATTTACTCGGCTTAAATCAATATCGAAAATTACTCTAAAAGTAGCCTTAAGCGAATATAAATTAATCGGTAAACGCGACGCACGCGACGGGCGGTGAACTAGCAAATAGCTGTTGCGGCAGTTCTCCTAGACGCGCTCATGACACGCGCTAGGTTCCCTTAGAGAGGAGTTCGGCTCATTACACCGAGACAATTGAGATCGACAGTCAAGTCGATCGAATTTATAGTCCTTTCGATTAAGCCGGAGAGCGGGAGAGAGCGGCTCTGGCGGGGAGACGCCGTGACGTCAGACGCGCGCGAGGTGGGAGAGCTGGGGAGCGCACTTGCTCTCTCGCTGTCGATCGCTTCGGAGCGCGAGTATATACAGATGTACTCGCGTGCCGATTACAATACGCTTCATTCTCGACGTAACGGAGCTATTTCTCACTGCGTGAGAAATACCTACGTTACAAATTCTTTACCGTTGTCTGAAATAAATTTATTTGGTGTGCCGAAATTGGGGATTAACGTACTTTGCGGGCGCGCTGGTTTTATTTTGCAAGGGTTCATTCCAGTGTTAGTAGCGCGATATTTTCTGGTGAGTTTTATCGATTCCCGGATGACCCGGATGATCTTTAGCTCAACTGAGGGCGGAAGGCGACGGCATCATATAATAACTTGAAGCATGTTACTTAAAGTGACTTGTTTAGTCAGCGATGAGAATTTCCATGTTTTGACACGGTCTTTCAGGCCTAAACTGTGATAGTTGACCACAATAGTGATTTGACTTTGTGATAGCTAGATTTCTTAATTTTATTTTAATTCTTAGGTTCTTGACCAAACGACTTGGCTGAAATTATAATTTTTTATATCTACTATTTTATTTTATTTATTGAATATATATTTATATTGTTTATATTTTTTGTTATATTTTTTTACGAATTTATTATTTTGCTTACTGTATACTGCGGGCTTGGTGCAACATTGCTGTTATAGTTTGGATTTTCCGAGTAACGGGCTGGGTAGTTCCTTGAACGTTCTCCGCGCCACGCTTGATTCGAACTTGTCTACACGATCGCGCTTTGTTGCTTGATAGAGGAATTTGGTGCTGCCATATTTGCTTTCATTTGCTACAATTCTTCGCGCAATTCCTTGATTTGCTGGAAAAGTTGATTTGTCCATCCTTTTACATTTGCTTGCGGTGTCGCGCTATCTTGCGCTTACACAGCTGCAACATTTGCTTTCTTTTGTGTTTGGTCGCGCTCCTTATTTTTACTATATTATTTGTTATTCTGCGCGTTACTATCTTTCTTTTTTCTTCCGATTTCCATAGCTCTTCCTAAGTCCTTCGCGCGTGTTAAAAATGCTTGGAGTGACATTCGGTCATATCCGCACAGCAGAAGGTGGAATTAGTTGCTTATGTTGCTGAAAATCCGGTTTATCTGCGCTTGATCAGAAGGTTTCTTTGACACCTTATTGTATAGAATGGTCATTGCATTCAAATATTCATGCATCGGCTCTTCTTCTCTTTGATTCCTCACGGCTACATCTTTTAATTTTATGTCAAGCATTGCACTCTTCTGAGAGATTCCTGTATTAACGCTACTTCTGTCTCTCGCTGCTGCATTTCTTGGAGTGCTGCCTCCAAATTAACTAGAAGATTCCCTAGCGCGTGTTGTAGTTCTTGCCGTGTCGTATCTTCTGCTCTGTTTCCTGCAGATGTCTCATGTTCTTTCGCGGGTACTGATTTAAAACGATTGTTGATAAATTCCTCTAACGCTTCGCGCTTCTTTTTTTCAGTCGCGTTCGGATTTTGTGCTTTCGGTGGTTTCTCGATTTTTATTTCTGTGTAGTGTCCTTTTGTTCTTTTAATTCCAAGCAGGTGATTTTACCTTTTCGCGAAAAGTTATTTATAACGATACGAAATCGCCACCTGCTCATTCCTCTAAAGAAAAATTTTCTCGCTATAACGCGTTTAATGATTAAACTAATTGTTTCGATTATTTACTTAATTTATTTAAATAAACCCGTAGGCGCCATCTGCAACGGGCGAGGCAACCCCTCGTGTACATTCTTTTTTATTAATTTATTTAACTTTGATTGCATCCGTTAGCTTACTGTCTGCTGCATGGTCTTGTCCCGTTGGCCGAGGGTAAGTTGTCGCGCGCGTTACAGAGAGTGAGAAGGGAAGCTTCTCGCTCCTTTTTATTGCTCCGGCCGCGCTCAGTAATTTGAGTTCTTCAACAAAAATTGACCGCAGAGAGGGCCGATGGACTTTCTCAATGGGACGGTTGCGCGAGCTTAACTCGCGTCGCTAACTTTATTAAATTCGCGCGATAGGTTATTAGGAAGGAATGGCAGGTGCTCGTCTCGGCACACGTGTCTAGACGAATAAATTATCAAACTGGCATTTAACTTAGGAACTATCTCGGCATTTATTCCTGCTCTGCACGAGCACACTCCTCACACCAATTCTTCATACACATTCGCGGGGAGCCCGGTGGCCCCTGAATCTTCGTTCTCGGCGCGGCACGGACCGCGGCGTGCATATATATTTTTTCCTTCGCGCTCACTGATCGCGCGTCGCGCACTCGAGAAAGAGATCCCACGGGGGAGAGGAAAGGGGGACCACTTATTGGCTACGACCTGATGCTTCACATTGCATCCTCGCTCTCGCAATCCGCTCTCGATCGGTCTTTTTCAAAACGGTAAAATTCCAACCAATCAGAAGCCAATATTTTTAAATACTCGCTTCTGATTGGCTGGAATTTTTTTGTTTTATTGTTTATAAGGCCAGAAGTTGATTACTTGGAGCACTTCTGCACAATCACCCTGCAACCCTGCAAGGGGTACTTGCTCACTACTTGTTAAGCTGCTCAGAAGAGAATTAAAAATAGAAATTCTCAAAGAAAAGAGGGCATGAACCTGTAAGTCCAGTAGATGCAATACAAATTTTTATCAATGATTACCTAGCTAGAAACAAGTACAAATTCTTCAAAAGTTTAAAATTTTATGCTAAAAACTTGGAATTTAAATCTGTGTGGCACAGTACGGGCAGGTTCATGTACAGGCTTCGAGACGGACAAAAGCTACATCAGCTCTCATCTACATTAGATCTAGATAACATAATCAATAGTAATAAATATACTAGTGAAGTTAGTTTAAAACACAAAGCAAGTAATAATAATAATTAAATTCTAGAATAAACGAAAACGAATAAGCCAAAAAATAAAAATAAAAACAAAAGTAAAACTAGAGAAATAGACATCAATAACAATAATAATAATAATGCAACAACCAAAAACAAGCAAAGTAGAGTAGATCCTAAAACTAAAAATATTAAACGTGTCAAAATAGCAGAAAATGAAAATGATGCAACATCGGAGCAATGACTATCAAAATTCTGTTCTGAACGGCGAAAAGAGAGCCTGGACCCTCTGAAAGCATTTTCGTCAATGTGACCTCCTTTAAAAGGCACATTGATCAAATTCGCATATTTTTACGTGATAATCCGGCCTACTCCATTTTTGGAGTAGCTGAAACCAGGTTGAGCCCGTCTGTTTCTGAAAGTGTCATCAACATAGAAGGTCTTAAAGTTTTTTGGCAGGACAGAAACCTGCAAGGGGGAGGAGTTGCCCTCTACTTTCCGGATAACTGAAAATGCGAAATTGTATTCTGTATGTACAAAACATGTTCTACTGTACTGTCAAAAACATGTACTGGCAAACCAAAGATTCCCGAATACTTATTTTGCTCTGTTAATAATGGTAACTCTGACCCTCTACTGGTGTCCGTAATTTACAGACCTCCGGCTATATCTTTTGTCAAAAACTCTGATTTAATTAGTAAATTACATGACTTATGCTCCTCTTACATTCGTAAAATTATTATGGGAGATCAAAATGTTGATCTATTGCAAAATGGTAGAGAGGCGAAATTTGTTCGAAAACTGATGGCTGAACTATCACTGCAGGCTGCTCAATACGGCTCGACGCATCACACACCCACGTCTCACACATGGATTGACCTAATTCTTGTCGATGAAAATGAGACTATACTTGGCAGTCGTAACCTACCATCAAACTTTCAAAACAGTCACAACATCATAGACATTAAACTCGCGAGTACTCCTCAACAAGCCGTAGACAAAACATTAGAGTATCGAAATTATCGGGGTATCACTTCTGCTGCTTTGGTAAAAAAACTAAGGTTCTAAAACTAAGGTCTGCTGGTAAAAAAAACTAAGCGCTTGCGACTGGGCACCGTGTGAATTTGTCACCGAACTCGAGACTGCCCTAAACACTCTCTGCACTAACCTTACAAATGCTATTAAACATATGGCACCAATTAAAACCTTTAAACAAAGGAGTGGTCAAATGCCGTGGGTTAGTGAGGAGATTGATGGATGCAACGGAAACGGGACGCACTGTACAGGCGCTACAGACGAATCCGGGACCACAATTTTCTTAATGAGTTTTCGGCCCTTCGAGAAACTGTACATGCTAGGATAATATAGGCGCCAACAGATTACTATCATAATCGTCTTTTTGAAGCCTTATTCAATGGCAATATCTGGAAAGAACTGAAGGATCTGGGCTCTTGAATAATTCGGAGGAGGACTTGAATGGTCTGTCTCCAGATGTATTAAATAGACATTTTGTAAGCGTATCAGTTTCATCTGTGAGCTCCATACGAATATAATTTCAGCGGCGAGCTCTGAAGGCTTTACCTTCAGAGATACTAATTTGGTGGAGCTAATTCTCGCCATAGCTCATTTCTCGTCACAGGCTCGTGGGACAGACGGAATACCGCAGAGAGTAATTGCTAAAGCATTACCCGTAATTGGACCTCATCTGGTGCGGCTATTCAGTTCCTTCTTTGCGAAAGGCATCTTTCCGGACCTTTGGAAGAAGACATATGTAACACCTATTAAAAAGTGTGCAACGCCTAATGGTCCTTCTGATTTTAGGCCAATTTCCACCCTCTGATTTCTTTCAAGGGTTCTAGAGAAGATTGCCCATGATCAGATTCAAGAATATCTTAAGAGCGAAAAACTTCTTGATCCCTTACAAATCGGTTTCAAAAACGGGTCACTCGAATCAAACAGCGTTGCTAAAATTAACCGATGAAATAAGAGTAGGTATCGACACGTACGTCACGCTAGTGCTACAGTTCGACTTCAGCAAAGCGTTGGGTACAGTCTCTCCCGCTCGACTTCTTGAGAGGCTAAGATTTATGAGTTTCTCCAGGGCTGCTCTCATGTGGATCAACTCCTATATTTCTGATAGGCGGCAAAGTGTTACCAGCCAGTCAAAAGGTTCCTCTGCATGGCTATACACTAATCTAGGAGTCCCACAGGGATCAGTCCTGGGACCTTTATTATTCTGCTTGTACATAAATGACTTACGTGACGTCCTTGATAAGAGTTGCATCAATTATATTTTCTATGCTGATGATCTGAAAATTTATATCCAAGTTCTCAAAGAAAATATTGAAGAGGGTATACGTGAGTTCCAACGGGCAGCTGCAATGGTGTCGGGATGGGCTGTAGGTGCATCCCTTAAATTAAATAAATCTAAAACCAAGGCAATCGCCTTTGGAAACAAGCGTTTTACTCACGATTTTTATTCTGGTGTGGAGCCTAAGACGATTGACCTTGGAGATGGTGCCTGCATCCCATTCTCTGATACTGTCATGAGTCTTGGAGTGGTGCTTGACTTTAAATTCTCGTGGAGACCACACCTTGACCATATAACTAAAAAATTTAATCGTGCACGATTTGGGCTATTCTTTTTCCACCGACATACCACCGAGTCATTGCGTAAGCAACTAGCAACAGCGCTTTTACTCCCCCACCTAAATTATTACTCGGTGGTCTTACTTGATGCATCTCAAGAATTAAGGAATAGACTTCAGCGACTGCAACATTCATGTGTGAGATACGTGTTAGGTGTAGGTCGGATAGATCATATTTCTCCCCGTAGAGCAGCACTGGGCTGGCTGCACACTGATACTAGAAGAGGCTATTTCATGGCTGTACTTACGTACAAAATCATGCATATGCATACCCTGAACTATCTAGCTTGTCTCGCCGCTAGACATGTGCCCAGATCTGTCACTAGAGGTGAAATTAAAGAAATATCAGAACCCTAGATGCCCACCGAAACTGGAAGAAGATTTTGCCAAGTTTGAGGTGCGCAGATTTGGAACTCTTTGCCTGCTGCGATTAGGAATCAGCAGGTTTAAGCGAGCCCTGAGAGGGCATCTCCTTGATCTCGACTAAATCACTTGATATGGGTGACCAGTAATAAATGTTTTATTTATTATTGTGTCGTTACATATACACATTAATGTTTGTGTTGTCCATTTTATTCGGAGTGTTTTATTGATTACACAGCCACACAAAAAAAAAATTGAAAGTCCCAAAAACGTGACCATGGTAGTTATATGTTTTTGGGGTCGCTGATTCCGAATCCGG
>JAXIUT010029814.1:5135-15204 GCA_035586675.1 Eurytoma californica | reverse complement strand
ATCGGACCCTGAGACTGTGCATTCTTCCTATCGAAGGTGAAAGGAACCTCTTGTAAAAATTTCAGCAAAATCCATGATCCGGAGGTGAGATACTCTCCTAGTGAGTAAATAATTTAACTGTCAAAGAAATTGTTGCAATAGATATGATCTATCAATAGTAAGATATCAAAAGTGACAACAGATTTTTCAGTAGAAAGTAGGTCAATCATCTTGTAATGCACCGTGAGTGAACTAACTTCATTTTTTTGACATTCAAATTGATACTAACGAGGAATAAATGATGACACTGATCTCTGATTCATTCAAAGTTAACCAGTTTGTTTCAATCTTTGACGCAGCATATGGATTTTCTGCAAAAAATAGAACCATCACACGCAAGTAAACTCACTCGATCTTTTTATTTCGTCATTCAAATCGACACTGTCGACGAATAGGCGATGGCACTGATCTGAGAGATATTCAAATTCAAATAATTAATCTCGATTGTTAAAATAGTGCTTGGATTTTCCGCGAAATTTAGGACCATTATTAACACGCACGTAAGCATTTAGCACTCAAATCAGTTTTATAGGCAAATAAGTGATGAATCTAATTTAAGATACGAGTTGAAGGTTTAAGAGTCTATTTCAACTTTCAAAATGACGATTCAGAGCTAAACGCACACCTCTTACGAGAATCGCCTTTCTTGCACAAATCATTTTGCTTACTATACTAATTTCAGTATTTTAGGAATGAAGAGTTACAAGATTATTTAAACACACTGCAAACTTAAAAGTTGTGGCATCATCACCTTGAGAATCAATCTCCAGCAGCTTATTAAAATTTGGCTCGAAAAAATCCTCCAGTCAATCGAACCGGTAAGAAGCACTTCCAAATGCGATTCCCGCGTCGGGTTGATAAGTCGAGCGGCGCTTCGCGTTACACCGGCTCTCTCTCTCTCTCTCTCTCTCTCTCTCTCTCTCTCTCTCTCTCTCTCTCTCTCTCTCTCTCTCTCTCTCTCTCTCTTTCTCTATCTCTCTCTCTCTCTTTCTCTCTCTTTCTCTCTCTCTCTGGCCGCGCGCTGGAGATCGAGATCGAAATGAAAAGCGAAGGGTGAGGCCGGGGGGTACGCATATTCACGCGCACGCGCCCGCCTCGAAAGGGCGCAAAGCTTTGTCGGCGCGGCTGAGGTGCTCTCTCGGCGAGATGGATATGCAAACGCCGCCGGATTGGCGTCTATCCACTTTATTGAGATCAATCCGAGGATCAATGCTTATTGAAAACGCCTCCCGCCCCCCCCCCTCCCCCCATCCCTTTCATTGGTATTCCTACCTGCGCGCCGATCGACGCATCTTCTTTAGCGTACGCCAAAGGAGGATGCATTACCGACTTCCAGCAATATTAGTTTACGAAATAAAGTTTAGCCTTTTTTCGTGTTCTGTGGTAAGAGTAGTTTGATGGCTTACTTGAAGGTGATGATTGATTAGTTCTTTTTATGTATCTTTATGTACACCTTAAATTTAGGAACTGATGATCAAATTTTATAGATGACGAGATGGCCCGTAATATGAACGTGTAATAACTAAAATATACACACCATTGATCGTTAAGTTGCAACCACATTAGGTAAAAAATGTGCAAGCGCGGATATGTAGTGACATTTAATTACATGAGAATTCAAGCGATTTTCTTGATTTTCATGAGGTTACATGATTTCTTATGATCATTTACAACCAATTAAATCTTGGAGTATTAGAAGCCTTTCCACGCACTCAGGTCTTAAAGCGGCAAATATATGTAGGTCAGAGGCAGCGGATTTGATACCCGGAACGATATTACAGAGTCCCCCTAGCGGTAAATGTATACAAAAGTAAGAAAGATCTAAAGATTTTTAATACCGATGTAATAATCCGAACTACCAGTTCGAATATTTTACAACTCGATAGGTGAAAAATGAATTTATTATATTACTCTATTGTTATTTAACGTATTGTTTAAAGCATCTCGGGAATATTCAAATTTATCACCTTAGAGCCGTATCAAATTATTCTAATTACCAACACTCCTAATGATTGCAACTAATTATGATTATATTTATTAAAATTGGAGATACATTATTTGATCTTCGGAAAACTAAGATGGATTTTCTCCTATTCATTGCAAAGGGGAAGATCCAGTGAGCGAATCTGCATCCCCGCGTTTCAATTTTCTTAACATTCTTATTGCTCGCTTTCTTTTTTATTCGCCCTCGCTCCTCCGGCGAACTCCGGCAGCCCTCCTCCGGCGTCCTCTCGCCCATTCTTCTTTATTACTCCTGTAATAATTCTCTCCTCTGCAGCTTCGATTTGAAAGGCTTTCTCCCGACACCTCTTTCTGTTCTCTTTAGGTGACTGCTTTCGAATACTCGCGCACCCTCGGCTCCATTGGCATCCCCAAAGGATAGGCGCCATTTTAATTAAACCGCGCTTTGTGTACGGAAAGTGACGGAGAGAAAGAGCCACGGCGGCGTATATATATATAAAGCGGCGCGTCGCCTTTTCAAATGGCGCGAGACTTCGGAAGGAGCGGGAGCTTCGCCGATATTGGGCTCATCAGCGAGTTTCAAATTGGTTATTGATCGCTCCTTAACGACTCGTTGCCCGCAGAGTGGAAACCAAATATTACCACGAGAAAAATCTCTGGATTTTTTTTTTTTTCGAGTTGCTGTCTGCTGGGTGATTGCAGAGACCTGAGTGTGGAGAACTGCCATGAAATCAGCGTATCGTTGCTTTTTTAAAATCAATCTGACGATACCAAAATGAATTGAAAAGAAATAAAAAATAATATATCGTTGCTTCCTACGAAGGCTAACTCATCTCAAAAAAGGTATGTTTTATTTTGCTGTTTTTAGAATACCAGAGCGAAATAAACTTGACTAGGGCCTGCAAAACTCGTGGTATACCATTGGTATGATGCTTTACTTTACCCCAGTGCTTTAAAAATGACTTATTTAAATAGACCATTTTTGTGGTGTATTAGCTTCGTAGGAACCGACGATATCTTTATATTTTTAAGGTCATCAACCCGAAGTGATTGACCGTCATAGGTCAAGTTCGAGGTTTTTTCAAGGTAAAATAGGAAATAAAGTATCTAAAAGCAAATAAAAGGAATTTGTCGGTTCACGCGTCTTTGGATCAATGATACTGGAAAGGTGACGAGGATGAAGCATTTCCTCCCACGACAGTCTAGCCGCGAGACTCGCACCCGGGGAGAGAAGGTCGGAAACCGTGGCTCGGTGAACTCCTGCGAGGAGCTCTGGGTCGCCCACTCCCCGCTCTGGAACTCATACGTGCGTGAATTCATGCAAGACTGGAGTCTATTTGCCTTTGCGTGGCTGTCGGCGCTCGAGGGATAACCAAGGCTAAGCGGAAAAAGGAATATCGATGGAGAGACGTCACGAGTTTAAGTGAGTTTTTTTCGGCTGAAAAATAGTCGAGCCTGCAGTTATCGCAAGGGTACTATAATATTATGATACTTCACTTTCTTGCGAATGATCCGATGCAACTCAATATTTTAAGCTTTTCTATGGCTTCAAGATAGATGAGAAGCAGAAATTGTGAATTTCAGGACATTAAGTGCGAAGAGATAACAACTGAAATGGAGAGGTTTAGTCACGTGCAGTCGACGGGAATCACTTTTAGATTGAATCTTTTTTTTTACTCGAATAATTTTTTTTCGGTTTTCAAAGGCACTAGAAGTGGTAATGGAAATTCGTATAAAAAGACGATAGATGAGACGTGTTAGCCTCGAGCGATAGAAAAAATTCGACGAAATAGAATCACCTTCGTATAAAACTCTATTTATATTTTCAATCGAATTCAGTCATAAGTTTTCATATTCTTCGAAAAAAATTCTTTCGAAAAAGTGCTCAACGCAGACATCTATTTCAAACTTTAAAATGATCACACGCCATTCACCCCGGAATATCATTTTAATAAAAAGTTAAAAAAAAGAAAAATAATAATAAAACAGAGAAAAGGGGATTCGGGACGCCAAAGAAATATCGACATCCCGTACGTGCGTGCGCGCCTCTATGAAAGAAGTGCACTCGGGGGGATTCAACAAAAGTCCCGTCGCCGGCCCTCGAGCAGCTACTCCGGGCCTCCGACTCCGGCGAATTTCGCAAGTTTAGTTTCTCCGTCCCGGCGGTGCGGCTGCGAATGGAAATCCGTGCGCGTCGCGATAAGGGCCGCGGAGCATTCGTCTTTCTGCCACCTACACTCCACCTCGGAAACTCGCAGGGATCCCTACACCGCCCCCCCACCCGCCCGCCGCTCGTCTATTATACGCCTTTCGTACCTCATTCATCGACTTATTCTTAAAGGCCAGCGGGAGGTCCTCGATCGTTACTTTCCAGCTTTCCACCTTTTTTTCGTTTTCCGGAGAACTGTCGTTTTATAAAGCTCTTAGACGCCGATGTATATTCATGGGCTACTGCTGCTTAGACGTGAAAAATGGATTTATCTGAAATACACCGGGGTCGAAGTGGATTAGTTTTCTTTTGCCCGGGAGACTGGAGAAGGTGTGTTAGATTTATTAGAAATCTTGCGTGAAAATGTTGCTCAGAAGTTGGGAATCATTCGGTAAAATCTTTTTTTTTTTCTTGATTTTAGATCTGGTTAGTTATTGTTTTATTATTTTTATTAGATTGTGATTTACTGGGCAGCTGTTGCGTTATAATAGTATTACAGTTAAAAAAATTGCTAACATATATAAAAATATATATATGTCTTGAAAAAGTATGAAATTTTCAAAAAAAATCCTTTTTTAGAGTAGCGAATCTTGCACTGAGAAAAAATTCTAGTAAAATTACAATACCCTATGGAAAAGTGGTCACAAACTCACATTTAAGTGAAAAATCATCATCCTCTTTAGTAAAATTTACTATAGTATCTAAGTTACTTCTCTAGACACTATAGTAATTTGTACTAGAATTTTTTCTGAATAGGACACTTATAGTGTGTTTTCGTTGTACTTTACTTGTTCATGTTCAAATAAAACAACATATAAATAAATCTTTAATCTTACTCAACATTCATTCCCATTTTTGCATACTACATCCACATTAGAAAGAAATAATCAATGGACTTGTACATCGAATCCGCGGTACAAGACGCCCGCCTACCGCCCATAAATCACGGCGCAAGTCGAATTCCCCGAGCAGATGCTGCGCGTATAACCCGAAAACCGTGAAATTAAACAACGCGCGCAAAGGTGCGCACCTCCCGTCGAAGAAAAGAAAAGAAAAAGGCGAATCAATGGGATTCCCCGGTATTCCTCTCTCTCTCTCCCTTTCGCGGCCCCGGCGAAACTAGTCGCGGCGAAGGTCGCTTTGTATGTACTCTCGCGAGTCCGGGGACAAACGGCCGGGCCGCTCGAAAATGCGCATAGCGAAGCGCGACCGCCGCGCACGTGCGCGCATTATATGCAAATAAGCGAGCGCGTCCGGCCGGCTCCGCGCGCGACTTTCTGCGCTTTAACAATTCAAGCTGGCGGATCGGCCGGTGCGCCTCCCCGAGAAACACCACACGGTAAAGGGAAAAGAGGTGTATAGCGTATACTCGTGGGGGGATGATTATCGATGATGGTTCGGGGTTGGGAATTGAGTAAGTTGGAAACTTGGTTGAAAATTTGCAGAACGGTATATCAAAACACGAGAAAATGTTTTAATAATGCACTTTTTTAGTGGTTAAGCAGCAACGAAAATTTAAGAAAAAGTTTAAAATATATAGCTTAGTATTGAAGTGTCTTACACTGTTTGTCTGTTTCTACTTAACATTCATCAGCTAGAATATCGTTACGTAATATTGCATGAGTGTATCTTATTGGGAATTTGCATGAAAAGTTCCTTCATATTCGACTGACAGAATATTGAAAAATAATCGACACGTATTTTTTCTTCTTTTAATTTAACGTTAATGAACAATGATATCGCATTTTGAAAATACTATATAATTTTGTGACGTCACATGAATTTTCGAAGTTCGATATCTTTGCTGCTAATCATTAAATTGAAAAAAGAAAAAATACGTGTCGGTTAGCTTTTAATATTCTATCAGACTGGTATGATGAAACAAAAAAAAATTTCATGCAAATTACGAATTTCCATCAAGTAAGGGCATCTAATTTTTAAAAGTAGATTTTTTACCTTCCTGAATATAATGAATCAAAATCTTTTTTTAATTAATATTTCTCAATTTCTTTTATATACTTTTGTTAATAAAAAAAACTTAATTAATTTATTATTGGACATTGAAAAATTTTGAACAAAACTAGTGATAAATACATAATCACCCCACCTAACTCTCATAATTTTCTTTTAATCCGTAGAACTCCGCAAGGGATTTCTAGCGGGTAATTGCCACCGGAAAGAGAAAATTCCTCCAATCTCCATAAAATTGGCCCCGCCATAGAGAGCTCGCGTAGCGCCATAATAAATTACTCTTTTACTCTTTTCCTTCGAGCTTCCCAGAAGAAATGAATTTCAAAAAATCCAGCCCGCGGATAGCGCCGCTGCGTTTATATCTCCGCGCGGGGGCGGGATACGTATATGCAAAAGGCGGGCGTACAGTGGGAATAAAAGGCCGCGGAGCTCGGCGAAGAATGAAATAGGGTACGAGGCGAGTTAACTCGAGAGGTGGGGAAGAAAGTAAATCTTGAAATAACGCGTAAAAAGCCGGCAGCCGGTGGCTTTTATTTGCGCATAAGACGCGCGCCGACGGAGACGAATAGGCGGCGCCGCGCGACGGATAATTCGCCGGCCGATGAGTTATGGATTTTCTTTTTTCGCAGCCGGCCCACTGTCTCGCCTCCCCGCGTAATATCTTATCAAAAATATAACGAGCGCCTGTCCGTCGGCGGCGGATACCGCGCGCGGAAGCGAGAAAAATGACGGCGCGAGCCCTTCCGAATGAAACTTTTCCCCGCGTATATACGGCGGACGCGAAAAACAAACGTTGATGGACTTGTGTGCGGCCCTGGACTTCGGAAAAAAACGAAGTGGAGTTTCGCGTAATTGCATTTTATTGTGCTTCATATCCGAGCTTCAACTTGGAAATATGTTTTCGAGTTTTCTGCGGCGTCGGGGAAAATTTTATACGAAACTTCGACTTCGAACATTTTTGTCTGGAATAGGTGATTTTTTTTAATTTTGAGCGATGTGCTTTCGACGGGATGGTCTTGGTTAGTTTAATGAAAATTTAATTAAAACTTCTTTTACAACTTTTTAACGTTCGCTAATATAAAAATCCTACTCCTTTGTCATAATGAAGTTAAATAAATTTCATTATTATTTACAGATCTGATGTTCATCTGCAGTAGTTTTCGCATGCAGTATAAAATGTATGGATATAACTTATTTTATCCCGACAAAATTATAAAGTTATCTTTATTATAAATAATGTCAAATAATATTAAGAAAATTACGTGTTCTATTGTTGTTAAATACACTTAATATAAAAATAATAAATTTGTTATTAATATTATAAAATGCATTTTATATTTATGAAAAATCATTTAATACGCTATTAATTACCTATATTAACAATTTTCGATTGCACTTTTAAAACACCTTCAAGATTCACAATAAATATTCAGAAGAGCACTGTGTAGACTAACTGTTTCACAAGCTTAGGAGCAAGTTTGAGACGAATGATTCCCCTCTTCTCTATTATTGAGAGTGGGGCTACTAATACGATAACAGTTTCTATTACAAGTAGCACTTATATAATAAACACATGGTGAATCATCCTTGCTTAGAAAATGAAATCTACTTGGAAGACCTTGCAGAAATATCAATACAAATTTTAGACGCAAATAAATTATTCAAACTAATTAAATATTCATGATTGACATTTATTTATTTGAATTTATTACTGAAAATCAGGTACTTTACGCAACGCATAAAGCAGGTGAATATTACATTAATTATGTACAAGTGAATTACAGCTTTAAATCGAGGTAAAAAACAATATGTTAATCAATTGTGCATTTAGCAAATTACTTCAGGTTTTTTCAAACTCTAAAAATAATGTTTAGCGCTCTAATCGTTAAAACTCTAAATCCTAAATCTACCTAAACTTAATATTATTTAAAAATTTGCAAATTAATCCTTTAATAAACGCGCAAATTAGATCCTTCCAGAATCAAATCAATCGTCCTACGTGACCATCTAAATTGCAGCCATAAAAACCGAAGTATAATCGCTCTTTCATGTTTTTTGTTCGTCGCAGCGCCGGCTCTCCTTCGCGTTGACTTTTCGATAAATGATTTAGCGTCCGAAAGCACATGATTTATAGGACGTTACAGCGATGATCTTTTATCACGGAGCAAAAAAGAGAGAGAGAGAGAGAGCCCTTCATACCCCCGGCTCTCGGCCCTGTGTTTCTCGCGTCATTCGCCGGCGTTATTTCCTTTCCGCCCGCGCGCAGTTCGCACTCTTCTCTATTATTCAGGCTTGATGTATCACGCGTCGACTATTTCGCGTGAAATACTCGCGATACGATGGCTCGCGCCACTTCTCCGCGGGATACGTGATAGAGATGATAATGCATCGGTCGGCGGGTACCTAATTTTCTTATTTATAGCTACTTTGCGAAATTGCGCGATTCTTTTACTTTGCCCTCGCGCCGGGCTCCTTTATAATGTAAACCAAATGGTACGGTCTTAAGAATCACATTTTTCATGTTCTTTCCTTTCGTATCTTGTAGTACTATAATTTTTTTTTATTCTTTTTAGAAGATAACGTTATAAATTTATAAAGACGCATTTCGCGTTGCATTTGTGCAAAAGTAGATAACTTCCTTTAATTCGTTATATATTTTTTGGACAAGGATATGTCAGATGATTGTAATTTGTTAAAGTTATTTACCTTATGATCTACTTTAAATTATTGATGGTATAAAAGAAGTCAATATTGTTATTGTTAAAATAAATGGTGCATGCACTTACGCACTATATGGCGCTCAAAAAATAAACCAGAGCAAACTGAATTTATAAATCGATAGATAATCAAAAATATTAAAGAAATTACGATTGAAAAAAAATAATCAAAAGATTTTTTTTTAAATAATTTGTCTAGTACAAAACTAATATTTAAATATAAATCAGTAACCCACAAACTAAAAATATGATATCTCACCTACATTTATGAAGATAATAATATTGATCTTTAATATTTTCCATAAAAATAGTTATAATATATACACAATAACAAAACGAGGGCACTTTTTCAAGTAGTCTTAGGTGAATGATGATCTGATAAACCTTATTCAGAAATTATCTGAAAGCACATATTAGACATAAACGAACAAAAAACCTGTATGTAATACCGAAATGTAACATAGGAAATAATTTGTAAGAGCTGCAACAGGCATAGAATTTCCTTACCTTATAAAACTGCAAAAAAAAGTATAAAAATCTTTACATTGGCAATAAAGAACAGTATATACACCTAATAACACACAATGATTTTTATAGGATTCGAACACAGTACGAATCGTTCGCAGATTGATCAGTAGCCGATTCCAAGTGGAGCAGGTAGAAGTCCATCGCGGAGGCGCAGTAACAGAATCTGCAAAGTGTTCGGTGCCATAAACGGTATCGCGATGAAACTTGTATCGGTGTTAAGAGGCTCTCGAGGAGGCGCGAAACTTTTAATGGGCTCGAAGCCCCGGTTAGCGCTGTTACCATCTGCCCCGCGCACACCCCTCCACCCTCTCTCTTAGGCAATGCCCCGATAATGTCTGCAAGTCCGCTATCAAGCGAGCCAAAGGCGTTTCGCGTAATACAGTGCGACCCAGTGCAATAATTTACTCGCAACCCGCGTCTTACTATCAAGGAATTGTTCGAAATTTAAAGGGTAACTTGCTGCGTTGTTATAGCAATATCAGATATAAGAAGATGTTGATAACTGAGTTCTGATACTTTATTGACGTCGAGAAGTGGAAATTAATATACCTGATCTGTGATCAGATATCGTGTCTTGAATTTATTGAATGTTTTATATATATTATAGCTTTTCAGTGTGCAGGAGGGTTAAGTATGTTATTTA
>JAXIUT010029803.1:0-15214 GCA_035586675.1 Eurytoma californica | reverse complement strand
CAAAAAACATTTATAATATGTTTTTACAAAAACTTCAAAAATCACTATTACAAAGCTTCCTCAAGGAGGAAGCAATACGATCTTTGTGCGTTTATAAAATCATTGGCCAGTACGGCCCTCTATTTTTGCTTCCTCATAGAAAACGCTTTGCTATGGTAAAATTGTAAGTTTTGTTTAAACTTCGTGGAAACTTGTTTGAAAGTATTTTGAGCTCCAGAAACGTGTTTTTCGAAAACGTCTGTATGGGTGCGTCTGTGTGTGATAAGATTGAGATACTTCAATAAAACGAAAAGCAATGGAATGAGCATAAAAATACCTATGTTTAAAAAGAAATTTCCAGTAACTATCACGGTTCTGTTTTTTAAAAAAAGTGTGTATTTTATAGTATATTACTCATCTAGGGAGGAAAAGTAAAGAATGTCTCAAATCGCACGTAAATTGTCACCCGAGGCGAAGCCGAGGGTGACAAACATGCGATTTGAGGCTTTCTTTATTTACTCCCGTGGTGTGTATACTATTTTTTTGCCTAGCGAGGCCGAAATGCGCACCTCGCAATCGAGCGTCGGGGCCGAAAATGGGCGCTTTCGGCCCGCTAGGCAAAAAAATATTTTATTTCTTGTAAACGAAACTGTCAAATGCATTGAAAAAAATCGTGCTAATGCAGAATATCTGATAAAAAAAATTAAAAACTGAAAATTTTGTTTTCGATGTCCAATAATTACTTTATAAAAACGGTACAATTATCTTTTTAGTAATAGTTACATTTTTTGTCAGTTACATCCAGTTACATTAGTCAGTTAAAATATACTGGGTTTATATTGATATAATAATTTTCAATTTTTAGCAAAAAATCGTATAAAATTAATTATTTCTGTGAAATTTTGCTGGAAAAAGATTATTATTATTATTATTATTATTGTTATTGTTATTATTATTGTTATTATTATTATTATTATTATTATTATTATTATTATTATTATTATTATTATTATTATTATTATTATTATTATTATTAAATTAAAAAAAGGAAGTCCAAAATGAAATTGGAGGAAGCTAAGTGGCAATCTATTGGCAGCGATTTTTTAATTGTTTTCATGTTTAAAAACGCTTTCAAAAATGCTGCTTGTTTGAAAAAATACATAATATTTCAATGTAATATAAGGGAGAGCGGGAGTAATAAAACACCCTCCAAAAACCATTAATTTTCTACAAAAATTAAATGAGAATTGTATTCGAAAAACTTAGCAAAAAAATGTTGTAGTCGTACAATATTATTATAATTTTGTAAATGTTAATTTTTTAAATAAAATCTTTACTACGTAGGTATCTTTAAAAAGTAAATATGTTTTTAACGAGATGTTCAATGGTATAATGATAGTCCACAGTTCCCTATTACATTCCATTCCATTATACTCCGCTCACCTTTATACACAATATTACATTTTTTTAGACGTATAATTTTAAATAGATTGATGAAAATGTATGTCAATTGAACCATCATGTACCGAGAGAAAAGCATGGTGGGCGGTGCCGCGCAAGTGATGGACGGCACTGGGCGACTCTCCCCTAATATTTGTAATAAAAAAGTAATAAGAGAGCCACTCACGTTCCGTGAAATTACGCACACTCTGGAGTTTACAATAGGAATGATCGTGCATGGTATAGCTGGACATGGAGTCTACATTATTGTCTTGACAATAAATAACATCACTGTTACTATTGGCAAGGCCTTTCAATTCTTTAGAATGCGTTGCTTCTTTAATAGATGCTGGTGGTTGAATTTGCCGTAACGGTGGGCGATCTCGAGGTTTTCTAATTATTTCAATACTGCGTATTATAGGCCGTGCTCTAGGACGACAAGCAACTGATATTTCATCCATTCTGAAAATGAATGTATTCCTGCTCATTCACTCGCTTACAAGGGAAAAAGCTTTGCATTTTCAATCGATAAATCTATTTAAAATTGATGAAGGTGTTTGAAACAATAATATTAAAAGTATGACAATTAATGTACGGTGTAAAAAATAATTTCTATAAAAAAGATATTGCATGAAAAAAATTGCGTCTAGCGGTGACATAAGCACAACGACGTTAGTTGAAGAAAAAGACGATCGGAGCGTGTGTCCCAAAACGGGGGGTGGGGGAGCGGAGTCCGCGCCTACCAATGTCCGCTCTCGGGCAAATTTGAGGGTTCCGCACGCACGCCGTCATACTGTTTCATCTTTTATAGCACTCTAACCTCAAAATGGCAACTTTAATGCCAATTTTCGGCTCTCGTGATATAAAATATCGTATGAGACTGGTGCGGAAGTGATTATTTAAGTCGTGCGACTTTTCGCCCTCGCTTCGCTCGGGCGAAAAACGTCGCACTACTCCTTACATAATCATCTTCCGCACCAGTGTCATAATATACTGTTTTTCTACATAACGTGTACTCTCTCTCTCTCTCTTTCTCTCTCTCTCTCTCTCTCTCTCTCTCTCTCTCTCTTCTCGTACAGGATAGTGTGGTTGCCCGCCGACTGACGAAGATTTTTTTCGAGTTTTTTTTCTGCATAACGCGCACCTCTCACACACTTATTAGAAATAAGGAGACTGCAGAAAACTTACATTTACGTAGAGTAAGGTTGTTGGATGATCGCTTCCTGAATGGGAATGCTCGACGACGTGAAGATCTTATCCGCCGATCTCTCCTCCCTAGACGAGTGGCTGCTGGCGAAGCTTTTTCGACTTCCTCTCCTGCTTCCTCTGCTTGCTGCGAGGTCTCGTCGTGAAGGTGGCAATCGTATTCTTGAGTGAAGCACTTCTCCTCGACCACTTTCCCTTTGCGCGTCTTCCTGCTGCAATAATCCGCGATTATCATTGCGATTGAAAAGCTCGCGACGAATCACAACTGGCGATAGCTACCGCGGCCAATGAGCACGCTCCGCTGCTCACGCTATCGAGGCATAAGACCGTGAGTACTCTAAGACCGTAGGTTAGTGGAAGTCTAGCTGGCCTCGTGTATGCGTTGGCTTCCCCCTCCGCGACTCACACGCTCTCTCCCCCACTAATGCAGAAAACTCGGACCGTTGTTTGTTTTCTTGTACGTATACAAAGAACATGACGACTAAGTGAGCATTTCGCGATTTACACCAAAGTTAGAAAAGGCGTTTATGTATATCAATTGTGATGTTTATCGGGGCGGCATATCGTACGGAGATCTCGTGGTTGTCGCGTGTCCCCCGATCCGTCTAGTGGATTGAGTCTTTGACGACCGGACTCTGATTTTACATAATGAGCGTCGCATCGGGAGGGGTCATACGAATAGTACAACCAAGTTGTACACTATCACGACTAGGTTGTACACACAAACTGGTCGTATATCGTATATAGACGCTCTGGGCCCCGCATCTCACCGTGATATATTCGGTACGATCTGGTCGTACGAGTGTACATATCTGTCAAGTCGGACGTACGGACCAGTTCGTGCGATACAAGTGATCCGATCGTACGAGGTATCCAATCCGATAATCCGAGGGATATGCCGTTCGATGGGCATAACGTCCGGAAGTGTTATGCTCGTCTGTCGCGTGTCATCTACCGATTCCAAATGATATTGCTCGGTCTCATTTCCTCTCAAGCGTCGTTCATGGAACATAGTATATTATAGCACGGATGGATGGGGAAGATGATTATTTAATTCGCGCGACGGTTTTCGCCCGAGCGAAGCGATGGTTAACAGTCGCACGAACTGAATAATCACTTACGCACCAGTACTATACGATATTTTATAGCACGAGGGCCGCAAATTGGCATTAAAGTTGCCATTGTTAAGTTAGAGTGCTATAAAAAAATTAGACTCGTGCACCGCCATCGACGGCCTGGTACATAGGTTAGTCGATTTTTTCGCGATCTCTGTAATCCGGACCACATATATGTGGTGCAGGACGGCATATCGTACGGAGATCTCGTGGCTGCCACGTGTCCTGCGATCCGTCCGGTGGATTGAACCAGACTCTAATTTGACGTAATGACCGTCGCGTCGGGAGGGGTTGTACGAATAGTACAACCAAGTTGTACACTATCACGACTAGGTTGTACAGTCGTAGAAAGTGGTCGTATATCGCATGTAGATGCTCTCGCATCGCGCATCTCACTGCGATATATTCGGTACGACCTGGTCGTATGAGTGTACAAATCAGTCGCGGTAGACGTACAGACTAGTTCGTGCGATACGAGCGATCCGATTGTACGCGGCATACAATCCGATAATCCGAGGCATATGCCGTTCGATGGGCATATCGTCCGGAAGTGTTATGCTCATCTGACGCATGTCATCTACAGATTCGAAATGATACTGCTAGGTCTCGTTTCGAGCGTCGCTCATGGAACATTAGTATATTATGTACCTAGGCCTGTATAATAAGAAATGTTTCAGATCACATGTAATTGTCGTCCCAGGCGAAGCCGAGCTAGACAAACATGTGATCTGAGGCTATCTTATACAAGCCTAGGTATGTACACTATTTTTTTGCTCGACGGTGTCGGAAGGCGGTAACTTCCTCTTGGTGTTAAGTTGGTGCTTTCCGGCCGGAGGACAAAACAAAACATTAGACTCGTGTACCACGAGCGACGGCCTAGTACGTACGTTAGTCGAGTTTTTCGCGGTCTCCGTAATCTGGACCATAAATGTAGTTCGGGGCGGTATATCGTACGGAGATCTCGTGACTGTTGCGTGTCCCCCGATCCGTCCGGTGGATTGAGTCTTCGACGACCGGACTCTGACTTGACGTAATGAGCGTCGCATCGGGACAGAGGGTTGCGAGTCGAAGGTGCACTTGTGGTACGAACAGCAAACTTCAGAGCGCACCAAGCCGACAGTCGGAGGATACGTTTACTTTGACACAGTACGCAGTCAAGCCGAGTGGTGGTGCTGTCACTCGAAAGCCTTCCCTATACGCGCGCGCGAGACATCATACACAAACTGCATGTAGTTGAAGATAACTCGAGAGTCCGTGAGTCGTGAGAAGAAGTCGTTCAACATGTCGAGTGACGAAGAAGATACCTCCCACGAATCGTATCGCGGCAAAGGTATGTATTTTATTCATGTGTTATTCAACATTTTTAAATATTCCAGCAATTTACAATATATCATTTAATCTACAGAATCCTTGTTCGAGCAACTGTTTGACATCTCTTCGGAAACGTACAACGAATGGAAGGAGTTGGATAAATCCGTGATTAACATTGAATATGAAAATCGAGGTAAGTCGTTTATTTTAATTTACGTTGCATGTTAGAATTAAAGGCGGTTAACAGTCGCGCGGGGCCACTCGCTTTGTGTGCTTGTTTATGTCGAATTCCGAGAAGTGCGTTTTTCCTAGCGGCTTTGCCGACCGCGCGTACTTGCAAAGAACGCGCGATATTTACACTTAAAGTGAATAACATTTTTTTCGTGGTGTCGCATGTATAGTAGTAACGTCTATTTGTTTTAAGGACACAAATACATTACTTAGTTGTAGGTTATGAAATAACGGTTATAAGATGTCGCGCAATATTTCTTGTTTAATTCAATACCGAATTTGCTCGTACGTATTTTAAAGTAATCATAAATAGAAGGTTAATCTAACAAACGGTCGTCGATATGTGTTTAAACGGGAACAACAAATAATATAGTATGAATCAAGTTTAATCCGGGTATCATCAAACAAGGCAATCGAACGAGTTCGTTGCATAAAATGCAGATAGGTGTATGTACGACCTAGTTTTACATCTATACATATTAGTCGTATACAATAAACAACCTATTCGCATACTGTATACGTACTGATTTTATAGTACACTTTAATACATCACGAAGCGTTCAATATTGTTCATATAATATACGAATGCTTTACCAAATTTAGTGCAATTCCGTTTATTTTATTTATAGACTTACTAAAGGATGACATCCCTAAAATGAGTACGATGTCGGTGTCCAACCTTTTAAGAAAGTATACCAAAATGATGATTTTATCGCAAAAATACATAAGAAAAGTATTGGAAGATGAATCGGATTGTGAAGAGGTCGACTATAAATTGCTCGAAAAATCGTTGCAAGAGCCTGGAAAGGTGGAAAAAGACAAAGGCAATTTACAGGATTGTTTGCCTTTTTTTGGCGACGTCTCACAATACCCGTTTCTGAGCATTCGACGATTCGCACTGCCAGTTGCTTTAGGCTACTATTTAAAATGGTAACACTCGTTATAATATTTTAAAATATGTGAAGTAAAAGTATTGGACATAAAAATATTAAATTATGAATATTTACTTTATATGTATTTTAGGCACGCCAAAGACGACGTTCAATTCACAATTGCTGATGCAGTAGGTGGACCAGTCCAGCTGCGAGACAAATTCGCCAGACTATTAAATTATTTAAAATCTGATAACAACAAAACAATGCTACTTGAAACCATCAAATTAGCCATCAAATCAGCAAGTGGCACAAACATTCAAAAGTTTATCGACAAAGCCTATACGTTTCGCGTAGAATCAAGTAAACAAGAACGACAACATTGGAATCGTCATATAATTGACTTATTGTAAGTAAACTACATAATAATATCGATAAATTTATATTTATATTTATTTGAAATATTATAAATTTATATTTATATTTATTTTACAGAAAATTAGATATGCGTGTAACGGATATACGACGAAAATTACAAAATTCCTCAGCATTTTCTGCTAAAACATCAAGATCAGGAGTATCAGGAGGCATAAGGAAGGAAATGATATTAATAAAGAAGTACCCTCAATTGGGTAAAATACAATGTGGTTTGTTAAATTCAGCAAATATAATAAAGGTAATGATGATGACGGACAGTCTGGACGTGTTATATACAAACATGAGATTGCTAAGATCTTCAGTTATACAAACACAAACAGTAAGTTGTCTTATTGTGTTACTCATATACGAATTATAAGATGTCTTTCCGATAAATTTAATATTTTTTAAAATTGTAAATAAATTGTACACGGAAAGAAATCCCGTAGTAAATTTTACAAGGTGCTATTGTAATTTAGTCACAGACTGCCAATCTGGCAAATTTTACTATGTACTATGGTAATTTTTTGTATGTAACGTATGAATTTTTGTAAGGAACCTAGGAATTTTTTCTAATAAATTCTTGTAAAAAAGGCCAATGGGGGCAGTCTGTGACTAAATTACAATAGTACCTTGTCAAATTTACTAGGGGATTTCTCTCCGTCTATAGAAATTTATTCGCAATTTACTTTATAAAAGATCAATATTACATTAATTAATTAATATTAATTAATATTAACATTAATATTAACATTAATATTAATTAAATTTATAATAATTACGTACAACTGGTCAATAGTTTTGTGAAGAATTTGAAAAAAAACCAGCCCTTTCATTGGAGAGTGGATCTTCGCATAAGCAGACAAACTTACATACACCGCGTGGATTAATAAGCGGTAAGTTCTACATTGTATCAATATACAACTAGGTTTTACAACGAAATTCAGAAAGTTTCGACATAAACAGTTATTTAGCCAGTCACATTGAAATATACACGTATATAATAATTTACGTATATAATAATTTAAAGTATAAAGAAGTGACGCTATTAGTTGTTTATTATCATGTGTTTTAATTACAGAGAAACATAACGAAGATAAAAAAAATCCACTTAAACGAACCCGACAGCCAAAGCCATCAACGAAAAAAGAGGACAAACCTGCATCTGCCCCTCGTAATTTGCGAGATTGTAAGTTTTATTATATATTATATAGTAAATGAAAATTATTAAAATATAAATAAATTATATTTACTTTAATTATAAATTATTTTACATAAGTCCAACATGATAAATATTAAACCTAGTAGCATCATGTTTATAACATTACTATATGATTTTAGCAAAGTCATTACAAGATCAATCAAATTCAAAACTTGCAAAGAGTTTAGAGGTGGATTCAACGTCAATTGGAAATTTTCTACCGACTCACGAATGTTCAGGAAAATTTGAAAACACGACAAAATCGAAAAACAAGAAAATGGAGATGCTTGCAACTGTAACACATGTACAGATGCCCAAATCTGCACACAGTGATGTAAGAAAAACTTCAGAGAAAATGAGATCCGGAAAGCGGCGAAAACGAGTAGAATCCTGTAGTAATTCCGATACGGATACACCAACAGCGACACACGAAACAAAAAGCAATTGTAAGTTTGTTTTATAATATTAACTAGGCTCGCCACATGACGATCGCTTCGCACTCGTAAAAAGTCGTTTTGTAATCAATAATCATCTGTCATTCGTATGGAATACATTTTAAAGAAAAAAATGTAAGAAAGTTGTATTTTTTGAGCTCCACAACTTTTGCATTTAACATTTTTATCTGTCTCCAAATCTTTAAATGTTATTGACTAAATGTTATTGACTAAAATACGCTTTATTGGCCGAAAAACAATATTTAAACACGATTCTACCAAAAGTATTACCTTCTAAACAAAAATTTTGTATACAAAAAAGTTGTATTTTGCATAGCTCTAAAATGCATTTTCGGCCTTTTTTGAAATATCAATATTTTTTAAGATAGAGAAAAAAAACCGATGTTTCTTAATTTTTTAAATTTATTCTTTGTACGACTGCATCCATAGAATTTTATGGGTCAGAAACGTTATTGTCACCTTGTGTAGTAAGGCGAAAGTTCTGTGAAAATTTCAGCCAATTTGGTTTAAATCTAAAGGAGATATCTTATGAACAAACAAAATCTCACATGCACCCATTTTTTACGCTAGTGAAAATATAAGACACTTCCGTGTAGCGGTCGTGCCTAAAAATATTAATAAAAATAATATTGAAATTAATAAATATGCAATTGTATTTACAGGCGAGAATTCTTCGACGGGCGAGATATCGGATGCAATGATCGACGAGGACCTAAACTTAATCCGTAGGTCGAAAAAAGTATTAAAATCGATTACAGATCAGGAATTTTTGAATGTACCGTCAATGGAAATACTAAGTTATAAGCCTAATGATACAGTTACAACCGCAGTAGTTCACCAGGTTGATGATACAGCAATTGAACGAGATTCTTCCACGCTTTATCCACTTGAATCAGTTACATGCGACAATGTTACGGATTATTCGAGCCGTAAGTAAAATTACATATTTATATGCTAAATCAAATATTTATACAATATATATTTATTTTTTGCTTATTTTGCTATGCATTGCTTTGATTCCGGTAGACACCGATGATCGATTAATAATAGATGAAGATGTAAGTATATTTTTTTTAGTTTCATTGACTGCTAAATATTATTAATAGCATAAATTAATCACACTGACTGTATTTTGTTAATAACGCATAGCCATTGGACGCATCAAACCACAGCGTACCACCCAACGAATACAAGCACAGATTGAAAAAAAATATTGTAACAATTAACAAAGATGCAGATGACCCTGATAATACTACCACGCAAGCGCAAGAACAGACAAGCGACGAAGTGATTGAAACGAATAAAGAACTGAACGTCACAGAAGTCGACCATAACGACAAAACGAATGTGAATGGCGATGTTAATAAATCCAAAGGTATGTTATTTTCATATTACAAATACAATATACACTATTGCTTTTATAATTAATTATTTATTATATATGTGAACATATATATCTTTTAATTTCTCTTAGTTAAAATATTGAGGGATAAAACAATTACCAATCAACAGTTAAAATATAAAGTACCAGTTGCTTGTGCTATAAAGAAAAAAGAAGCGGTAAAATTGGTTATTAAACCAAAACAAATCGAAGAGATTACAAATGAGCCAATAGACAAGTCGAACAACATAGTATCGAACAAGCACTTAACAGTAGACAATACCATGACAGAGAAATACAGAAATAGCAACATTAATGGTAGTTTTCAATTTACACTTTAAAACATTATAATTATTATTTTTATAATGTTATAATATAACTTGTTCTTATTTTTTTAGTTACATCTAGTGATACAATCGGCGAAGAACAAATAAATAATGAAAACACAGATAATACAAATGTACTGCAGTCTACACCGGATAAAAGTACGAATAACGATACGTCTACCGACGCTATACGTAAATCTATGAACACAAATGATATCATAGAGTCGGAAAAAAAATCGTCACTAGTAGAACCCGTTGTACCGGCCAACCAAATTGTTATAGAAAATGTAACAGAATTAAAAGGAGTAGATGATGAGGCCTCCGTATCCCAAATTGATAGAATAGAAGAGGAACAAATGAGGCAGATACACGAAGAAGAACAAGTGCGGTCCGATGATGTCCATAATCAACTGGTCACGTCAAGTGGTAAGCTTTTTCAATTTTATTATATATGTATTATACAATTATATAATTAATTAATTATATAATGTCGATGTAATATTAATTAATTAATTGTATAAACTATGTTGTAGCGTCAAAAATGCAGAGTACGCCAACACTACAGTTTTCCAAAAATAACTCCCCCGTACTTCCTCAATTAGCAACAAACAGCTGTACAAAAGAAAGAAAACTGTCAGTTTTATCAGAAAGGAGTATAACTCCGTCTGCAGATGCAGATTCAAATTCAGAGACATCCGAAACAAGTACAGAAATATACTACTTAAGACATAAAAAATTAAAAAATTGGATAACGTCGGAAAAGGTAATACATTATTAATATAAGACAATAACAATATAATTGAATTATATGAAATATTTTGAAGATATACAAGTTCGTTTACGCTTGCAGGATAAATCATGGATAGACCATTTGCAGGAAGGGGCCAAAATATTAATGTCAACAACACAACTAACGGTGCAAAATATTACAAAAAACCCTTTTCGATTATATCCAGCAGAAGTGAAAAGACCATCAGCGGGAGATGGTGATTTTGACATGATGATAGAATTTAACTCACCTCTCGTGCCCATTATGGACGACACATGTAGGCCAAAAAAATGTTTGTCCATAAAACATACGTATCAAATTTTTAAAGCGACAAATGAAGCATTCGCTTTGTTATTGAAATACGGAGAGTATAGTAAAATTGAAAAAAAAAATTTAAAAGTTGCCAGGCAACTACTTTAATTTATTCCAAAAAAGTAGTTGAAATAAATGTCAAAATAAATGTTATGTGTTGTAATTAATACAATTTAGGATAAATTAATTATTTATTTAGTTGCATTTTTCTCTCAATTCATCTAAATACTTACCGTACCTTATTAAATACACCCTTTTTGTTTAGTGATTTATAAAACGCATTAATCGCACATATACTCACGTTGACATACAACATACTTGTGTAAATGTACGAGTTACCCGTGATGTCTGTATAGACAGAGACGCCCATCGAACATTTGTCCAAATTACAGAACTGTATGCCGTATACGATTGAATCGTGCGTATCAAACGAAGTATCGTACACCCGGGCGACCAATTTGTAAATAGGTATAATCAGGTCGTAGAAATTATATGTGCGTGGGCATGGTACACACGCTTCTAATCTATACTGTACTATCAGTTCGTATAGATGTACAACCTAATCGTTCGGGAAACAACTTTGTTGCGTCACTTGTACATGCAGGCCGTACCAGCCTTGCATAGAAGAATGCGTGACACCGCGCCTCAGCACGCCGCGCCCTGCTTGTGTAACTATACAGCATAGTCATACGTGATGCGACTTGGTTGTACTATAAGTACACCGGGGTGGGCACGAGATAACCACCTAATATACAATCCGTACAAACTAGTTGTATATCGCATCTAATTGCATCATACAATTCAGTCGCGATATTAAATATAAAAGAAAGTCGTATCGAGCAACAAATCCGTAAGTCCCAGTGCAACATAGCAATGTGATATTTTTATTAATACTAGGCCCTTTTAATTTTAATATGTTTTCATCCCAACCGCCAAGATATTTAAAACGGCTGGAGATTACAGACGCCTATCGTCCTTCCAACTCGTTCGCCAGTTTATAAACGTATTCTCCCAATGCAATCGTTAAGTCAAATGAAAGTTCGGTCATCGATTAATTTTAGAAGATCAACATCCAACAGGATACGAGACTAACCTGTATCATTTATAATCGGTTGAGGACAATTAGCGTCACGCAAAAATAACACTTCCGGACGATATATATGTCGGCATGTGTCCTAGGTCACCGAGTTATCCCTTACAGAAAGGTCCCACATCCGGATCACATAAAACACTACTTGCGGTATCACAGCAGTTCCACACGAGTACAAACTCCATAAAAACTAAAATTACCACACAAAGTACCTGTGGTAACTATGTGGGAAGTATGTGGGAAATCTGTGATAATTTTGCGGTCCAGAAAACCAAAGTTGTATCACATAAAGTATCACAACAAAAATTGAGAAAATATAACCTTCCAATTTTTGCTGTGATACTTTATGTGGTACCGGATGTGCAGGGACCTTTGTGTAATGGATATTCCGCGTATGATCAGATCGCGCGTATTATTCGAACTAAAGGTACAACCAGCACGACAAATTTGTACTATTAAGCGGACAGGGGTGCACACACCTCCAATAAATAATATACAACCTGTTTGTTTGGCTGTACAACCTACTCATAACAACGTACGTTTTCAGTTGCTCATTTCCAGCAGGGAATTAGCTTCTTTCGGAAATTTTTGTCCTTTATATTTTGCTAAATTACTTAAAGCATCTACAAATTCAATGCAACTCGTATGCTTATCTAAATCTTTTAAATAATCCCACTCAGCAATATTTGACAAAAATACTACGTACAATGTTCTATAATTTCTTGTCTGGGTAAAAGTTGATCCGTTGATTGAATAGTAGCTAAGCACTGTTTACACTGTACAGTTGTAAATGCTTGAATGATACCTGCATATTTAAATTGTACATAACAAGTTAAAATCACGAACTGATAAGTACATATCAAATTATTTTAAAATATTAGTTGCAGGCCAAATGTGTAAACAGTACAAAAAATGTGGAAACATATTTTCATTAATTTCCAACTAAGAAGTTTTAAAATTTTTAATGATAAGAATTTCCTCCAGTAGGAAGTCTTGTAGCTTCATTTAAATTTTGTGCTTTATATTGAATTTCTCTTTCTATTACATAAAAATAAATAATTTCTGCATAAAATTTATATTTTTATTAACAAATATCAATTTTATGTTAAAATGATAAAAATTGTAAAAATTATATAATAGCACTGCACAAAACAGTTTACATAATTACATTAAGGATTTAAAAAATCGTTGAATAATCAACAATCATAATAAGTCATAATAATAAATAATTCTTTCATCATTTAAAAGGAGACTCCCTTCCTCCCACTTATTACCATCTGTCCTTTCGTAGTACTAGACGTTCCGTTGTACTTCCTCTTGATCCAGTTTTTCGGGTAAGAGAAATGGAACGTAATGGCACAAATGGTTTGTACACTGTACAAATATTAAGGGTCCTAATTTTCATACAAGTAGCATTTCCGTAAGGAAATGAGCCTCGTTTTCCCCATAAAATGCGCCTTGTATGAATATAGACTCATGAGGATTTGAACGGCATTCAAACGATTTGCACGGTCGTACAAACACTTTTCTGCGATAGGTAGTAGGATACAAACTGTTTGTACGGTCGTAAAACCAGTTTATCAGTATGTCCGTTTTCCTCGCCTTAAAGAACGAGATTGCAAGATGACGAGAACGGATCCTTACCAAAAAATCCTGCAGAAAATCCTGCAGGGCACCCTGCAGGATAATTCTGTAGGATTTTTTAGAAATTATAAAATATTAATTCTAACATTTAAGAAGAATAATGTTATTTTTCGTAAAAATAATCATCAAAAATGATCTTACGCGGGGAAAATGTCATTGTTAATGAAAACAAACTTGAAAAATGATCGTTTTATCATATTTATCATTGTTTATATAAAATGTATAAAATTCCTGCAGGATTATCCTGTAGGAATAACAGCAGGATTCCCTGCAGGAAATCCGCGAAATTCCGTGCAGGATGGTCCTGCAGGAATCCTGCAGAAAACCTGCAGGACGTCCTGCAGGATTGCCTGTAGGATTGCCTGCAGGATTTCCTGCAGAATTTTTCGGTAAGGGGAGGCCAACCGAACGCTTAGGGCGTATTAAAAAAGGACGACGCACCGTGAGAAAAACGGAAACAATTCTAGCCACGCGGCAATTTCTGTCGAATGAGGAAAATTCGTTTTTTGATCTACTAGAAATAGCCTATATATTTTTTCGTGCAAGTGCTAAAAATTTGATAAGTACCTACGTTTCTTTTTAATCTTAAAAAAACCATTATTTTCAATATTGGATGTACGAAACTCTGAGAAACTTAAGATCTTTAATAATAGTAAAACAAAAATTATGTCCTTAAAGTTGAAAAGTCAAGAAATCTAACCCCATTAACTCATAGCAACCTAAAACCTCGAAACTAATGAAAATTAATAAATTAAATTTCTTTTAAAATAATCACAGCATATTGAATAGATTTTGCACAAGCATTAGCTATATACGAAGTATATTTGCTGAAAATTGAAATATAAAAAAAAATGTTAAAAATTTTAATTTTAAATTTTCTTTATCTTTGAAGTTAATTTATCTACAGATGTACGAAAAAATTACACGGCACATTAGAGATAAAAACCCATCAGCTCCAAAAAATGTCTAAGCAATTTAACAAATCAAGAAAACAAATACAAATAGAGAAAATAAACATGACATTTTAATATAAATTAAAAAGGTACTATTAATATAAATTACATTAAAAGTTAGTTTGTTTAGATTCAAGATTTACAATTTTATTATTTTAGGATCAAACTATTCAGGGTTAGGGTTTACAAGTGTAATAAAGATGGGCAATGTTTACTGTCATAGATTAAGTTGAAAGTTTACATGGGTTATGTTTAGGAATACTTTACTTAAGGTTACGTTTTTACATATTTAGGTTTAGATTTTGAAGTTCCAAAAGATTTGGCGTTTATTTTATTATATTACTTTCATACGTTTAAAAATTAAATTAATATTGCATTATTCTATATATGTAATATCATTGTTTTGGATAAGAGAAATGACCCTTTAGAAAAACAGTTTGTACAATGGTACAAACGGTTTGTGTCATAGGAAGTAATGGCACAAATGGTTTGTACACTGTACAAATCGTCAG
>JAXIUT010029772.1:0-15226 GCA_035586675.1 Eurytoma californica | reverse complement strand
TTAAGACCAAGATCATGAAATTCTACCGTAAATTGCAAAAAATACAGCTGTCTCATTACACACACACACACACACACGCGCGCGCGCGCGCGCGCACGCACGCACGCACGCACGCACGCACGCACGCACGCACACACACACACACACACACACACACACAGCTAGACATTTTCTAAAAATAGCATAAGTCAACTCAAATATGTTCAAAACAAACTTCCATTGTGTTATCTCAAAACTTTTTTTCACTTTTTTTTTTACAGTGAAGTATTTAAGCAACGATAAAAAGTGATAAAGTGCAAAAAGAATTTCTGAATTTAGTTAAGCGACTCGCCGTTACACGTGATTTCCTACAATACCTATGTTTGTCATTATTATCGTATTTCACGCATTTCTGGCTCTTCTTTCTCCTCCTCCCTTGCCCTTTTAAGTCACGAAAGGGCGGATAAAGCAGCGCTCGCTGTAGGCGCAGTTAGAAGGAAATAATCGAATTTTTCATGCTTACACAAACAATTACTCAGCTAAAATGATTCGCTTAACTTTACGGTTCGAGCGGCTTTTTTTTACTCTTCCAAATTGCGATCAACTATTCACTGGCAGTTTCCCATTTCGAGCAAAAAAACAACAACAAAGTTGATTTTTCACGTGTAGATTAATATCGGAATTTCCATCAACCGAAGAATGTACAAACACAGGGTTCAGTCATCTCCGGGGTAAAATAAATCCCCCAAATTAATACCCAAAAACGTCATAATATTTATTACCTTTGACTGTACTTAACTTTGTAAACAAGCCCCCAACTAATTAATTCTACTTTAATTAATTAGGATGATGCATGAAACAAAATCAAATTCTATTATTTATGTCAGATAGAATATAAAAAATAATCAGCGAGTAGTTTTTCTGTTTTTAATTCAATGATTATTAAAAAAGATATCGCGCTTCGAAAACCCGCGTGACGTCACGATGACACCGTTCTGACATCTCGTTTGTCGTAAATTTTAACTTTTGCAAATTTTAATTTCGTTATTTTTTTTTAACTATCGTTATTAAATATGTTGTAGTGTTCCCTGGTAGAAAATTCATCATAAATTGGCTAATTAATGGTTAATTTCTGGCTAGTTTCTGGCCAACTTAATTTTCTACCACACGGATAGAAATTTCTATGAAAAATTAACTTTCTCACTAAGGAGTTTATTACAAAGAAAATAGTAAATGTTAATGTAAACAAAAGAAATATTATTATAATTTCAATAAATTTTACCCTGGAATTAGGTATTTTCTTTTATTTATATTAAAATTTATTATAGCATTAGAACGTTCATGGTTATAGTGAAAACGATGATAATTTTTAATAAAAATTTCTCTCTGCGCAGGGTTGTAATTATAAATATGAGCAATTATGCCAACAAAAATTGAAGAAAAAAAACGTATAAGTTCACCTATTTTTGAAATTTTTCTTGTTCCTTTAGCTATATAATAGCTGAAAAAAAAGTTGAACACGCGATATCAAAATATGAATCTTTTATTTCCACAAATTAAGTTTATTATGTGAAAAAAAATTACCAAAATATCTCATTTTCGGATCCAAAAGATGCAAAAAATGAATGTTCGTGTTCATCTATTCCATCTTACAAATTTTTTACTTTTATAAACACCATATAATAAATGGACAAAGCGTTCAACATCGTGATTCCAATATAGCTATTTTTTCGTTTCTTGAAATAAAGTCCGAAATTCAAAATATTCGTTGTAGTCAAAATATTCGTTGTAGTCAAAAATCTGTGTATATAACGAGAAAAAAAATATACATATCTCGATATCGCATGTTCAACATTTTTTCCCTCTATTATACACCTAAAAGAGCAAGAGAAAACTTCGAAAATAGGTGAACTCATACATTTTTTTTCTCCAGTTTTTGAACCTGCTAACACGATTTTTTTTGTACTCTCTAGTCACTTCCACAGGTTTGCCCTGATCTAAACTGAAAGTTACTGAAATTTCACTAAATGAGATTTAGAGAGTAGAATTCCTCATGTACTACTGTATCGGACTACCAGCTTGACTGATGGATAAATAAATAAAAAAATAAACAAATATTGTATCTAACCGATCTAATCGAATTTACCATGTAAATCGCTCGTCACTCCGTCACTCCAATCCTTGGTAGAAATTTTTAGCCTACTGGCCAGTGGTTAGCAGCGGCTGGCTAAAAACTCGCTAAAAACGTAACGTTAACCAGCGACTGGCTAACCGCTGTTAAGCGTTTCTACCAGGGAATAGACCATCTGAAAGACGTAAAAAACAAGAGAAACAGCTTATATACACAGTTTTGAAAAGAACGACTCCCTTCAAACCTCCCGGAACACAAGCCGGACGAACACAAAGGGGGGGAGCGGGATGAAAAAAAAGGAGCCCGAGCGCGGACGTGAAAGGAGCTCCTTCGTAAATTTTCGAGAAGTCCGGCAGTCAGCCCCGCGCGGCGTGTACACATTATCCCTCGGTAATTGCCGCGGCGCGCTCGAGTGGCGAAAGGAGTGTAAGTAGCCCGAGGGGCGCGCGCGGGAAGGGCTGTGACCCGCGCGGATAATCGATTGATCCGACGCGGGATTTTCCGAGGCTTCTGAAATCTGGAAAGGGGTGGGGGATTTTCGGCGGCCTCGCGAAATCGGATTAGGTGCCGTTGATGCCGCTCGAGAGCTCGAGTTGCTTTTTATTCGGGATCTCCGAACATTTGATTGACTCTCGCTTTGGTAAGAGGATCTCGGCGGGATTACACTCTGAAAAGCTCTTCGTATCATTTTTTTTTTGTGGCTGATTAGAAATTAAGATAATTCTAATGAACATTATAATTAAGAACAATTGTAATTATAATTGTGGGTAAAAAATAGGAAGTGAAAAGTGCAGACCATTTTTCGAAGCGTTTTTTTATACAATTTATTATTCATTTTATGATGAAAAATATCTGGAAGTACCATAAAATGAGGGAAAGATCGTTTTAAAAGTAATTAAAAAATGATCACTTTACACCAAATAGTGTATTTTTGTTAATTATTATAAGTGTTTATATTGAAGTTATAAATTTAAAAATTTTTTTAAGCGACTTTTTACATTTGAAGAACATTGTGTTTAATAGATCTTAAAAGAATTAATATTTTTAGGTTTCTTTTTTGAGACAATAAAATTATCATAAAATTTGCTTGTGTTATTCAATTATACATACCTAATGTCCTATAGCAGTAGCCTTAAAATTAATAAATTATGTTTCCGTTTAAGTTACTTTTACAATACTCAGAAAAATACTCGAATTAATTTTATTTTATTATCCTATTTGTAATAATCTAGGTTAACTTACTAATCTTTTTAAACAATTATTTGATTAGAAGAAAATTGAATTATTCTAACAATATTCTTTTAATATTTTAATTGCAGTCAACTAATTCTTTATTTTTCCACGGTGCATCTTTCAAGTAAACAGTGTAACATATTTTTTTAGTTTTTATTAAAATTTAGTGAATTCCTATTTACTTAAATATATAAAATATCTCTTAAATACATATCTTTTAAAAATGCGGTCGTCGGTAACTATGCGGTGCAAAAAAAAATTACAAAAATTGGAAGAGTGAAAAAACCCTCGAAAAACTGAAAACCGCGACTTAGATCAATCAAACTTACAAGGAGAGTCTCTCTAATATTACACAATTTTTTAAGCAAATAAGATTTTTTAACGCACAACCTGTTAAAGTAAAGGTCCTCTTCTCTTCTTTTATTTTCTTTTTTGTTGTACTTTTTAGGATTTGAAGGAGCGGAATTATCGTCAAATAATGAAATTCGAAATTTTAGAGATGAATAAATTTAGGGACCTACTGTGTAAAATTTTGTGTGTCAAACTCTAATATTTTGATAATAAGAAAACTTTGTTCGAAATTTCAAAAAAATCTGTGACCCAACGAAGTGAGTATCTCCTTGTTAGACCAGCTTATAGTTTTTTCTCAAAAAGAGTCCCTGATAAAAATTTTTATCTCTTTGACCAACGGTTGACCAAAAAATCGGCTAAAAAACGTGAGATGGGCTAACGGCTGCCCAACCGCTAGTAAGCATTTCTACCAGGGTTAATTTGTCACTTTAATAGACTCTTCTACATTATGAAAGTATCGTTATCCTACTGCTGCAATAATTAAGAAAAATATCCCACCTAATGAATGTGTCGCTCACAAATTCTAAATAATCAGCCCGAAGCTTTCTCGTTAAAAAAAAGTACATAATCCACCAAGTGGAATAAGGGAACTTCATTAATCCCGATCACGTACTCCTCGGAGTCTATACCTCGCCGGCGCGAAATCCAGGGGCGCGACGGAGCCGCACGCGCCAGTTCGGAAGGGGGCCGCGGCGGCTGGAGGGGCGAAGGGCCCCTTCTGATTTCTCCCGTTACCGGGGCTCCTTCCGGTGCGTTGCACCTTCTCGATCTCGCGGTGCACTCCTTGTAGCCCCTCCCCTCTCCCTTGTTTCCACGTCGAGTGGCTCTCTTTCCCGTTTTGACTTCCTCGCGGCAGGGCGGTACTTTACATCGGGGGGTCAGGTGAAACCCAATCCGCGCGCAATATTTTCGCCCCGAGGGATGATTGATGACGGGCGCGAGTAGCGCTGCCGGTTGCGTATTAATTGCGAGGGTGTACGGTGTACCCGTAGGCTTCACTTTCAGCGGGGGGAATTTTCATTTGGAAGCGGTGGACTTTAATATCGAGCGTACGGTTGACAAATCATTTCGTCGTTCCTTACGAAGAAAAGCTCATTTAAAAAGAAAAGCCTATTTTAATTTGAGTTTTTTTAAGCGCTAGAGAGAAGTAAACTCTTCCAAAATCTGATAAACTTAGGGTATCGTACGAATGATACCTCAGATTTACCAGGTTCTGGAAGAATTTACATTTTTCTAGTGCCTTAAAAATGGCAAATTAAAATTGGCCTTTTTTGAAATATGCTTTTCTTCGTTAGTCCTGCTATCTAAACTTGAATAAGTGAAATTTAGAGAGTGGCATACGATGTGATGGATAAGTGATGCGAGGCTAGAAAATTTCCGGTGTTTTGATGGAATTCATTATGGTTCGACTTTCAGCTCTAGAAGTTTTTATAGATGGTGCATGCACTTTTTAACATGTTGTATAAAAAGAAAATTTTTGTAACAAAAGAAAAAAGCTTCCTAAGGGAGGAAGCAATACCGTGAATGCACCGTAAAATGTATGAAATAATAACGTTTTCTTTTGCACAATAAAAATTGATACGCCAAATTGAATACACTATTGTGACAGAATCTTTATTGGATAAGGTCAAAACGGTAATTTTTATAGAAAATTATTATGTACCCTAGTAAAAGGTTTTGATTTTTTAAGCATTTTTGGAATAATTTTTCGCTAATTTCGTGACTAAAAATAAACTTTATTTTGCTAAATGGGCGAAAAATCACTCAAAAAAGGCTTCAACATTCAGGATTCTTACTAGATGCCTATATGGATCACAAAAAGATCAAAACTTCAAATCTAAGTTTTATTTCGTGTATTTTGATAAAAATTTTATGTTTTGACGAACAAGGAATAAATCAGAAATTGAAGGGCCTACGTACTCTCGAAAAATCTCTTTCTAGGGTTATTAATATTTAAATTTAAAAAAATCTGATGTAAACTTTATTAATAATTTACTTTGATATTTACATTATTTCTAACTAAAAAATTTTTTATTTATTTTTTGTACTTTTAAGATAATAGTTACTACAATTGAATGAATAATTGGTAGATTGGAACTCATTAATAATCCGCAATTTATAATAGATAGACTGATATCTTCAATTTCACATCCACGAAATATCTATGAAGACACGTAACATCAGTTTTTCATCACCCCATCATTCATCCAACAAATTCACAATATCACTCATTTCCCAAAACATCCTTCAAATTAAAAAGCAAACTTCCGTCCACGGAAATGTTCGCAAAGCCAAAAAGAAAATCCCAGCAGTCCCTCGACCCACGCGCCGCCCACGTTGGTCCTACTCTTTCTCTCTCTCTTTCTCTATCTCACCCCTGCCGCTCCAAACGAGTGGGGTTAACACATTCTCGGTCGGTCGGGTATTAATCAAAGCGATACGACAAGAAGCTTGCGATTCTTCCTTCGGCGGGTAGGCGGAAGTCCGCGCGTGCGACACGGCCGGCCGGTATCCGTATCCACGTGCATGTGTCTGTGTACGTGTATGTATATGTGTATATGTATGTGTATGTGTATGTGTACGTGTATGTGTGTGTGCGTGCGCGTGCGCGTGTGTGCGTGTGCGTGTGTGTGCGTGTGTGTTCGGGGGTGGGGGCTGCGCGCAACCCCCGCGCAAGGCCGCGACTGCGCCGCGCCGCTCGCCGCGCCGGTGTAGTGCGCGCCGCGCGACGCGATATCTCGCCGACGGGGAAAAAAGCTCCTGCGCGAGCTTTTTTGCCGAGGGGGCGTTTTTTCATTCGAACGCCGGCGCGAGTTAAAAGGTGCGCGATCGGACGGCTCGTAAAGGGGATGATTGGCGCTTTAGATTTTGGAGTGAGATTTTACGGCGAGAAATTAGGAATGTTACTGTAGTACTACGATAAAAAAAATTTAGGGCAGGTGCTGAAGGAAATCGATTGCGAGTTTCATTTAAATTACATACCCACTAAATTCTTTTCCTTAATTTCACACATCACTGAAAAATAGTGAATTTTCATTTATTTATAGTGATAAGTGCGAGACTGTTAGATTAAGTTAATGTAAACTTTGATTTTAAGTTAAATTTAATGTAAATTAAATTAGATTGTGTGTAAATTGAATAAAGTTCGTGTAAGTTGATGAAATTTGTTTCCCGAACATCTATTAAAATTAATTTTTTTTTTTTTGAACAGCGATAATATTGTTGTTCAATAAAATAAGAAGTTGATATCATTTTTGGAATTACGCTTTCACGAAGATAATTGTTCGAAAAAAATTACTATTTACTACGTGATACAGTATTCTTGGAATTGAGCAATCTGTTCTGTAAAAATTGCCACACATTGTTATAAATAAAATTTACTCAGAGGAGTTGTAATTTTTGTAACGTTTGTGGCAATTTTTGCCTAGTCATGGTGAATTAATTATTATTATTTTAGCCTAAAATTACCGTACACTTTTTAATTTTTGTAAAAAACGGTAATAATAATTTTTGTCGTGTCATTCTCTCAGTTTTCTTATGGTGCATTTTGCTGCAACGGGAACATTCATCGTGAATCAATGCTTTTTTTAGCATACATGCTTTTTCTCCGCTTTGAATAAATAAATGAATGAGTTTACCAAAACTTTTAAAATTTATTTATATTACAATATGTGCTTGCGAATTGTATTGCCAGTTTATAATGTATTTACTATCGCATTCGACTGTGTTGAAACGCAAGCTTTAATTTCCATTTTTAAATTACTTATATATAGTATGTACAAATTTAATTTAAAAATGCTTATATATCAGTAGCATAGATTACTTACCGTGTACAATTGTCAACTGGCGTCTGACATTAATTATTGAGTTATTCATTCCGCGTAATCACTTTTTCAATAAAATAAGTGACTTTGTAATCACTTTTTAATATGGATCAATTTATAATTTCTCAATCCATAAATATCAATAATAATCAACAAATTCAATCTCGAAAAATCAATGAATCATTGTAATTCTTAAATAAAAAATATACACTACCAAATACATGTAATTTAAGCGGGTTATTAAATAATTATTGTAATTAGTTGGAGCAGTTTTCGATGCTCTTTTTTTTACCCTCATCTTAATGTTTTTCGGGCATCAGAACTCGGAAGCTTTTCGACGACTAGCAAAACATCACGGACTTAGGTTCCAAGACAGTTCGAGTCTTCGAATGAATATTGAATTTTTAATGTCAGCTTATTTAAATTAAAACGCAATGAGACCTTGTTACAGTGCGTAATAAATAAACTGACCGTCAGGTGGACCTCGCTGAAGGATTTGCGACTTTCAGTTCTGAAAAGCCACACCGTAAGATCTGATCGGTTAGGAGCAGAAAATAAATTATTAGTGCTTCATTGTTTATGCTTATTATTAATGATTATTAATGATTAAAAAAATAGTGCAATCGTTAAAAAGAAAATTCTTTTCCTTTTAATCATTGCAATTAAATGTCACTTTAAAATTTTATTATCAATTTCTATATCTTTTGCGCTTTTTAGATCGATTATTCTTAAGATTTAACCAAAAACCATTGCACTCCACAGTGACTCCATTTTGTAAATAATATAAATAGAAAAAATTCCGATTATTGATAAACATTTTGTGCCGCTGCTAAAGATAACACAAGCGTTTAACAAATTCAACATCACGCAATTTATTTCAGAATGATTGACCGTAACCGTCATGCAAATGTTATGCAAATCACCGCATTTACATGCACAGCTGTAACGCCGTAAATATCGATCATCGCCCAACAACAAGTGACGCACCAAACAATCTCTCAAAAAACCTCTACCTCAAAAAAACAATCCAACCCAGCAACCAATACCTCTAACCTCAAAAAGAATATATATCCTACACTCATATCTATATACCCACACAAATCCCCCAAAAAATCCGAGATTCGTAATCGGCGAAATTTCGCTCCGCGACACTACACCGGCGCAGGCGCGGGCGGTGGGGGTAGCGGCGCAGTAGGGGGGGGGGGGCGATTTATCGGAGCATCCCTCGGCGGCGCGAGCGTCCCGGCGGCCCCCGCGCGCACACGGCAAGTGTACGGCACGCAGACGGGTGGCGCGAGCCTCTCGTCGCGTACGTGCCCCTACAGATTCTTCCTCTCGACGTCGAAGCACCTCGGACCTCCTCACCGGCGGGCGGCGATGCCCGGCCCGGGCGCCTCCACCTGACTCCGTATACAGTGCCAGTGCGCGGGTGTGCCTCGTGTGTGTGCGTGTGTGTAGGATCCACAGCGAAGACGCGGCGACCCCGCCAGTGTCGCGATGGTTACCGACAGCACCAGCCAGGTACATCCAGCTCCTATACTCCCTCTCGCGCGTGTGCGTACCACCGTCTCCTTCGCGGAAAGGAGGGTGCGGTTCGCGTATCGCCGTGAAAAATGCAGTGGTTGTAAGGAAATTGCCCGGTCGGCTTAGCCGGATGAGTCACGGCTGCTTCGCGGAACGGCGCAGCCCCCCTGCCGCCGGCTCGATTTATATACTTCGCTGTATAGTGTACGCATCTCGGATTAGAGCTCCGCAAAGCGGATTAATAAAGAATCCGAAAAGTTTTTTATTTCTTCAATTTTTCGCGTCGGCCAAGCGGGTCAGTCACACCCGAGCGATCGCCGGCTATAGGATGGCTTTCGCACTCGGCGATCGAATTCGGCCTCGGCGGCGAGGAAGGGTGGCCGCCGCCGCCGACGACAAGGGGAGGTCGCGCGCGCGCAAGCCGAGGGGCGCGAGGCTCCGTTACACATATATGTATACGTCCCGTAGACATACTATTATACACATGTATAAATACACGTTCACCTACTATTATACGCATGTATAAATACACGTCCACATGTACACTCTGTTACATATATGTACATGTATATGAATACATACTGTTACAAAAATGTATATGTGTACGTATTCGTACTGTTACGTCTATGTATATGTGTGGACGTATAAACGTAGGTGTGTGGGTGCGCTCGCGAGGAAGGGAACGTAAAATGCCGGCGCCGCTGCGGCCGCGCGCCTTGGCCCGTGATTCGCCCGTAATTACGCACTCGGACGCGCACACGCGCCGGGGCTTTTGTGTGCGCGCTGTACCTGCTATCGCGGATGCTTTATCTTCTTTTTTGTCATGCCGCGCGGAGAAGCGGCGATCGTCGCTCGATAATCGCCCCGCTGTTACGGCGATCAATCGGGGGTGGGTGGGGGAAGGGGGGGAGGGACGTGGAGCTTTCGCACGGCGATTTGGGTGTACGCGGACTTGCTTTGGGCTGATTAAGCAAGAGCCCCGCGCTTAAAAAGCTTGCGAGGGTAATTCGAAAGTACTGCAATATAGGTGGTGGTGTATAATAGGAATTATGTAATAGAGGGAGATGCGAGAAGTACTATCTTTAAGCAAATTGTATTATTTAACCTTCTCGCAATGGATAGTGAAAATTCAGTTATAAACGCGAAGTAGGTTTTGTGGCTTCCCGCGGAATAATAAAATGTGAATTAACTCGAATTTTTGTTAAAATTGTGTTTTGTTGGACAAACATTTAAGCATGATTTAAGCATTTACAATTTAATGTGAAATTATTATAAATTTAATGTAATAACATGAATTTTTAATTGTACGCAAGGAAAAATTTTAAATAAAAAGGATATAAACTACAGTTTTTACTAAAACGAAAACAATTTAAAAAATCATAAAAATTGGAATAGTGACTATAAGTAAATTTTGGGAATACTTATATTACTTTGTACTACATAGAATTGTAGTAAAATAATCACGATATAGTTTTCGTCATTTTTGTTATTTTTCCAGGTTGTCCTTGCGTTAATAAATTATAATGATTTTTAACGATACTTTTTGTATAATGAAAGATAATTTTATGTATTATAGTATGTACGAAGAACAAAATTTTACTAATAATTGCAATAGTTTCTTGTAAAACTGTTTCGAATTATAGTAAAATTCGTTAAATTCACAGTAAATTGTAATAACAGAAATTATAGTAATTTTTGCAAAAAGCAAATAAACTGTTATAATTTTTAAGAGAATTTTTTTTCCCACAGTTAAAGTGCATTTCCACTGATTTACCCATTAAAGATGAATTATTGAAAAACTTCTAAAAGCTGCTCTAATCCTGAATTAGCCACTATCCCTAGAAGTTTTTCTCTTATTCAACTCTGACGGGTTTGCTAGTTTGAATAGGGCATAAAACGTTTCTTTGGCTACTTCCTCAAGCACTTATTGGCAAAGAAAACTAAAAAACTTTAAAAGTTCAGCGTAATTTTCTACTTAAAAAAATTAAGTAAAGTCGCTTTTCCGAAAAGCCACAGAATTATTAATATAGAATAAGTGAAGTACTCAATTATTTTCTACTTCGTATGTAGAAAAAATGTCTTAACGTTTGCAGATTAAAAGTACAAGAAAGCTTTCAGTGCAGTTCATCTTTTATAATTTTTTATTGCGTTTATCGATTATACGTTAGATATTATTAGCTATAAATAATATAGTCTATTATTTTGTTATTTATATCTTCTATCTTTTATTTCTTAAGGTCGTTAAGCGCTATAGTTCTATCCTTGATAATGTTAAATAAAATGGAGATGAGCCAAATTATTTTATGCTTCAATTTTTTACATAACTTAAAAAATAAAATTACATACAAATATAATTAATTTCTTTTACTATCGCAGAAGTAGGTAGGTACTTACTTAATTTATTTTTCATATTATTTAGAATATTAATCTATCCTCTAAAGTTGAGTTAATGAAGAATCACTAAAATTAGTGGAAATTGTTTCAATCGCTACTAAATAATATAACTTAGCTTTAGTGAAATTTTATTAAATTTAGTGCCTTTTTATAGTCATTCAAGTTTAGAGAGTATGCATATGATTCTATAACATGCAATAATTCATATTTCATAAAATATAACGTTTTCATGCGGGTTTATATTATAATACAAATACTTTTACTCTAAATTTACAGAATAATAAAAAAAAAGTAATAAACAATTAACCATCAAAAACTGAATACACAATACAAACATAAATAACGTAAGACGTTGAAAAACCAAAGATTGTTCAACTGTAGTGAAGAGCGAATAAATTCGTCGAATCGAGGCAAGATTTCGAAAGCTGCAAGACCGCGAAGCTGCCCGAGGGACGTTCGATTTAGCCTCACGAATAGCGCGGTGTGGCGCGCGCAGTAAAACAGTAAGAAAAGGCGAGGGAAGAGAGAGAAATAGAGAGAGAGAGAGAGAGAGAGAGAGAGAAACGCCGACTATAAACGTGACTTGGCACGAAAGATATGTTTTTCTTCCGGTCCCGCTCTGCCCCAGTTCCAGTAATGGGGGCGGGATGGGCCGGACGGCCGCCCTGCCTTATCAGCTCCAGTAGTCGATTATATATTCCCCGCCCTCAGCCCCCGCCGATAGGGCGCCGCGGGGAAATTTTCTTCCGGCGCGTTTATGTTTGCGAGATTTTTAGCGGCCTGTTTGCTCGCGCTGTCTGTGACACACTTCGGAGGGACGGCGCGGGGAGGGAGAAAAAAAGGAGAGGCTGCGGGGGTTTTGCGCGCACCGGCCTTTTTTCCCGCCCCTCTTTGCAGGCGTCGCTTCGAGGGGTATGTACGGAGGGATGCTTTATTTCTTTTTCCTTTGGGCGACGGGGTGAGACGCGCAGGGCAAATATTGGTTCGGGATTTTTGATCGAGTTGCGAAGCCGGTTTTGCGCGATTAGTCGGTTGTAAGAGGAATGTGGGTCGCGTTATAATGAACGACTGCAAAGTGAAATGATTGATGGTGTGCGCTAAATCGGGTGGAGTGAAATTTCTAATTGTAGGGTGAATTGAGTTTTGAGACAAATTTTTATTCTGATGTACGCGCTAAATCGGGTAGAGTTATAATTTGACTCCATTAGAGTGAAATTTCACTCCAGTAGAGTTAAATTTGACTCCAAGACTAATTGAAATTAACTCCGTCGACTGGAGTTAAGTAGAGTGAAATTTTCACTAAAAATTAGAGTGACAGATAGATCTACGCCATTGATAGAATCACTCTAAAATAGAAAGATTTACACTCTAATTAAAATTGCGATTAAAACACTCAATTTCTGTAGAGTTAAATTTGACTCTTTAAGTCAATTAATCTATAATAAGAGTGAAATTTCACTCCAACTGATTTAGCGCGTAGAGTGAGATTCATTTTCTCTCATAATGTCTATAATATTAGCTGCAATAGTCCTAATGTCCTGCGTTTATTTCCAGATTGTATTGTTTCTTATCTACTCAGAACACAGTTGTTGATTTTTGCTCTAATTTTATGCCATTCTAACTTTTCTGCCCCTCTAAAGTTGAATAAGTGAAATTTCACTTAAATAAGTGACTATTCACTTATTCTAAGTCAAAAGTCTTCCACGTAATACGTAATAGATTTATTCAACTTTAGAGGGATTAGTTTCATCATCAAAAATTGTATTTTTAAGTTATTCTGCTCTGTTTTATTTTTTTTTTTTTACTTTTTACTGTTAATTGTGCAAGAACATCGTTATTTGATCTAGTTATATCCTGAATTCCATGGTTTCCAACTATGGACCTTTGGTCCTTAATTGAGGAGTCAAATATCCGAGAAGTTAATCTATTTGAGTATAAAATCATCCTGAAATTTCACTCTATCTGATTTAACGTGGCTAATGTAGTATGCCAGCAGTAATGTGTATGTGTCCAAGAGAGAGAAGGAGAGAGTATTATTATGCAAAGAACGTTTTTGAGCGACCCTTTGAAAACTACTTTGGCATGCTAAACATGTAAGCTATTACTTAAAATTTTGTGAGTAATTACTCCACATTTCATTACATATCCTGTATAAGTACGTATCTTTACATTAGAGTTGTGTATAAATTTTGCAAAATATATTATGTTGCTTAAAATCTAGTGGATTATGTACGTGAGTAAAATTGCATCTGAATTTTCTGCGTTCCAAAACACAGTTCGAGTGAAGAAGACATTTTTTTGTATAAAGCGAATCATGTAATTAACTTAAACACAGTGTACATGCTTTGACAAAGAGAAATAAAGAAGTGAAAACCCACTCGATTCAAGTGAAAACTGAACCAATCCAGCTTAGAGAGGGTCGATTTTTCTGAAATAGGAGTTACTTTTAAATCGAATTTAACATTATTTTGGATTTTTTCAACTTTATAAGAGGGTAAATCGTTACATAATTTCCGATATTTTTTTATAGAAATGGGGTATTTTTTTTTTTTACTCAAAATTTATGTACCATAAAAACATCTAAAGAGTAAATCTTCAAAAGAGTATTTCAAATTGTGACATTGAAAATAGAACATTAAAAATATTAAAAAATTCGTATTCAATTATCAACATTATGTGGGCAACGCCAGTGCAAAATTAAATAACTAGCTTCGTTTTGTATGTCCCACGTTGGACAAATATATACGCACTTTGAATAAGAAGCCAGTAAAGAAATGGAATTCTCATCATTACCGCGATTTTAATTTATACCTTATTAAGTGATAAAAATTGATCGCGACTATAACTATATCTACTAACCTACATAAAAAACCGTCTGATACCATTATCTGTCACCGTAGTCTTAACGAATTACATATACCTCATAACATAACGAACCCCTCCCCTGACTAAAAACACCACCACCGCCCCACCCTAACTATTCACTAATTTTCTCTTAATTTAATAAACAACAACCGCGCGCTGTCCCATTAAATTATCGCCTTCCCCGCGCGCCATCCAATTTGGTAGAGACGCAAAGAGATCCTCCCTCCCCTTGTGTGTACATCGACGATTCCCTCTTACTTACCCTTAACCATTCCCTTAACGAGGAGGGGTCGACGCGTAGGGACGGGAGACGCGCGCTGCAGGCGATCGGACACTTCGCCGGGGCCCGACAATTTTTGCGCCTCAGAGCGCACATCGATTTTTCCTCAGCGGCGGATTAAGCGCTGCCGCTGCAGCGCCCTTTAAGGGCTGCTGCTGAAGCGCAGTTTCTAGGTGACAGGGTCTCTCGCTCGTGCCCTCCGGCAAAGTTAAATTAGCGAAATTCTTGTAAACTCGATGGAAATTAGAGAGTTTGTAGAGGTTTTTCGTTAGTTCAATTTTCAAGATGACTGGTTGGATGGATTTGTTTTTGTACGGTATTCTGAAAAGATGGGGAAAATTTTAAATAAAAATAAAAATTACTACAGTTTTTTCTGAAACGAAAGCAATTCGAAAAATCATGAAAATTAGAATAGTGACTAGTAAATTTTGCAATATTTATATCACTTTTACTACATAGTATTATAGTAAAATAGTCACTATATTAATGTTTGTAATTTTTCCAGTTTGTCTTAGCGTTAATAAGTTAGTGACTTTATCGTTGCTTGAGATAAAACAAATTTTAACCCTTAGCTGCCACACTTCTGCCGAATAACATAGCTGCCACACTGGGGTCGCTCCGTACCCCAGCGTTAAAAAAATTGAT
>JAXIUT010029741.1:0-15241 GCA_035586675.1 Eurytoma californica | reverse complement strand
CTCTCTCTCTCTCTCTCTCTCTCTCTCTCTCTCTCTCTCTCTCTCTCTCTCTCTCTCTCTCTCTCTCTCTCTCTTTTATTTGGCTATACTTGGCAGTTCTTCCGTTCCCCGACATCTGATATACAACGGGTTGCCTACCATCCATTCAGGAATTCAATGCTCGAAGAATATTCCAATTCTACCATTACGAAAAGTGTGTAGGCAATCTCGACGATCTATTAGTGATCGAGAAATTTATTTGTAAAAATTCTGATCGGAATTACTTGAAATTGAAATCAGACATTTTTTTGCAACATTGCGGAGTGCAACAAAGACCGATTTTTTCAAAATTTAATTTTGATTTCAAAAAATAAAAAATATGTTGAAGCCAATAGTCCGATTCCTAACCATGGGTTTTACATCCCGTTAATTCTGTAAATACTTCTAAATTTAGAATACTTCTAACTTTTTGATACTTCTAACTTAAGTTAAACTTTAATAGATTGCTAAATTAAGAGTGACTAAATTTATTGAATCACTTTACTCGTAATGTCACAACGCTGTATGAACACAGGTAGAGAGAGAGAGAGAGAGAGAGAGAGAGAGAGAGAGAGAGAGAGAGAGAGAGAGAGAGAGCGCGCAAAAAATACTTCAGGAGGTAAATCAATTTTTACGATCCAATAATTGTGAACGAACACAGCGAGCTGAACTGTGCTGTGCAAAAGCATCGAAGCAGCGAATGAAAAACCCAACGCACGGTAGATGCCGATTTAACTCGGATGCATCTATAGAACACAGAAGCTCACAATGTTGCCGAAATCAATATATGAATGAACCAATCGGATCACATACTTCAATTTTACCTACCAGTCTTTTGATTTTAAGAGGGTATTATACCTAAAAAATTTTTTTTATAAAATTACCTAAAAAAATGAAATTATGAGTATTAATAACATTGATAATAATATCTTAAAAATATATTAAATTTTTTATAAAATGGACTCAAACTAAGGCCCCTAAGATAATTTTATCTTATGTTATGTTAATTTAAAAAAAAAAAAATTTTCCATCAGATTCACCAATTTTGATGAGGTTTGGTTTGTTGGTAATTTATGTCATTTGTGTCAGTTGAAATTATTTGAGTGAGGATTTCAAATATTTAAAAAACTGTATAAATTCATGAAATGAAAGAAATTTAAGTAGTTATTATACGTTTTGAGATACTTATTAAAATAATTCACGGCACAAATGTCATTAAATCCCAACAATTTAAGCCAAGCCTCATCAAAGCCAAATTTTTGAAATTAACATAACATAAGATAAAATGACCTTAGGGACCTCAGTTTGGGACCATTTTATTAAAAATTTAATATATTTTTAAGATATTATTATCAAATGTTATTAATACTTATAATTTTATTTTTTGTAGGTAATTTTATAAACAAATTTGTTTAGGTATAATACCCCCTTAACTCTACTAAAAGTCTAAATACGCGGTACATATAAAATAATATAATGTGATAATCAAAATTTCGCGCAAAATGTCCGTCATAATACGTCACAATCTGTAAGCCAATCAAATTTCAAATCTCCACGCCAAATTGACCAATCACAATCAATAGAGGCTTCATTTTTCATAATACTCTTTTTTGCTTCCTTGTAGAGGAAGTGTTGTTATCGTGATGGAAAAAAGTTTTGAGGTAACACAATGGAAGTTTGTTTTGAACATATTTGAGTTGATTTATGCTATTTTTAGAAAATGTCTAGCTGCATGTGTGTGCGTGTGTGCGTTCGTGCGCGTGTGTGTAATGAGACAGCTATATTTTTTACAATTTTCGGTAGAATTTCAAATGTTTGTTTTTTTGAAAATGAAGGGTACATCAAAACTTTTATTAGGTTTTTATCAATTATTTTTTTTTATTTTTGGAAATCGTGATTTTTGACATTTGTTTTATTGATTTTTTAAATAGTAATTGTCATGCTTCCCATTTCTTTATTAATTATGATAAATATTTTTATTTTTAACTTTCTCGTTCAAGATTTTTGAATTGATCTTAATTAGATAAAATGATATTTAGAAAAAACTGTAATACTGAATACAGACTATGGGGTTATTTATAATTAACGGGATGTGAAACCCTCTTGTAGGAATCTTCATTATCGGCATAAGCATTTTATTTATTATTAAAAATGAAAATCATTTTTCAAAATTCGGCCAACGTACTGCCCTCCGCAATTGTGTAAGGAAACTGTAAAAAAATGTCAGCCAATTACATCTATAAATGGCTTCAGGATATGGTTTGAAAGTTTTTCAAATAATTTCGTAAAGTTGGTTAAGAACGAAACTGGGAGGTTGCCAGAACTTTGGATGAAGAATTATAATGAAACTGTAGGATTTACCTTGATCAGAGACTGACTTTTATTGAATTTTGCCAAAGGATGGAATTTGTAAATCTATAATTGAAAGCATGATTTAACAGTTCTTTTGAATGAAACGAGTTGCTGTTATTGTTGTTGTTGTTTTTGTTGTTATATCCGTGGTATGCGAGTGTGAGTGTGTATGAGTGCAGTGCCGTGAAAAAAGTCTGACCCATATAGAAGGCAACGACGGCACAATGTCGGTCAAGCTTTGGAGCGACGCTTCCCCAAGCTGTGAACTGAAAGTGTCGGGCGCGACGTCGGGCTAATAATAAGTCCAATGAAAAGGGTGAAGAAGAAAGAGAGAGGCGTCGCAGGCCAGCCTGGCCAGCAAGCAGGCGCGTTGGGTTGTTTCGTCATTCGCCTATGAATCATAGATTAATCGCAAGAGCGAGAGGGCGAGAACGGAAGGAGTCGCAATAATTGCGGAGCCCTTGGCTGCTACTAGCATGTTACTATCCCGCGTAGCGCCCGCATAAGTTAGCTACACCAGCGATAAGTTGCAGTGCTCCACCCAACTGGCCCTTACGATGTGGGCCATATGTTCAATAATGAGCGAACGATTCTTTTATCTCTCTATGTGTGCTGCGTGCCAAATCAAAATGTGGCACCTTTTGCTTCTTTCAATTCGACAAGCGGAGTTGATCTTATCAAGAGTCGCTAATAAAATTCTAGTACAAGTAGTATTTCCGGATGTGGAGGGAATATTTACCAAGCAAGACCATCCCGCCGCCACCCCTTGCCCAATATTCTTGTGACAATAATATAGTTTAAAAATCTGTGAGAAATTTCTTTCACTTTCCAAGTTCTCACGGAAGCCCAACTTCGCGCTCCAGGAAGCACCCCTGATAGAATGCTCATTCCCCCTTTCTTTGTAATACTGCTACTGCTGGCACCTACTTTATTGTGTATAAAGAAGAAAAAGTTTAAACGCTTAATTTATTTTGTTAATTACAAGAATTAGATAAAAAAGAAATAGTAAATAAATAAGCGTTCATGGAAGGAAAAAGGAAAAGCAAGCACGAGCAGTAATGAATGCGCTAGGGAGAAACCGGGGAGAAACGCACTCCTTGCGTATCTCCAGCAAACCGAAATATACTAGCGCAATAATAGCTCCCCTGTGCGCGGTACTTCGCTTTTGTGACTCCTGTTGAGCTGAAGCGGCTGCCCCTCGCCCGCACAACCCCATGATAAAAATCGTCACGGCAAGGGCCCACAGGAAGCCACATGTAAATGCTGAAGGGGGCAAAGCGCGCTCACACGCGTCGACGCGCCCCAGGACGGAAATAGCTGGGGGATATCGTCGTATTTTTTTTTCAGGGCATCGCCTGCGCCCGACAAACTTTAATCGCTTCTCGACTCTCCGCTCTCCGCTCTACTTGTGGACAATGTGGACGAGAGATAAACGAGAGGTGCCGAACACGCTATAGCGAGGCCCTCTTATCTAAAAGGCCGGGGACCTCAGCCTTTTCATATTTAAAGCCCCTCACTGATTTCTTACTTTTCAAATATTCCTAAATAATACCTATATGTGTAAAGTTAAATTCAACTTTTATTTAGCCTTGCAAGTTAAACATTTTCAGAGAATACCCATACAATGTATTCGCATAAATAATGCATCTTTTGTGCTAAAAAATTTATCCAACTTAAAATAAAAACCGTTTAAAAGTATGCAATACATAGGGGATAGCGGAGCATAGCGGGCCACTTCATTAAATATGTTGCATTTGGGGAGAAAAACATTTATTAACAAGTTTCATTCAAATTAAAGCATTTTGAAAGATTTTCATTATTAAATTGCAATATTATTATATACAAAAATTATATATAGTAATACTAAAATTTCAAGTATACAATTCAATTCCATTTGTGATTGTAAGCGAGAAATTACTTAATATTGAAATAAGATATTCTTCAAATCAATGCCGAGAGCAGTGAGTTGTACATTTTCGAAAATTTGTTTTAGTTAAAAAAAAAGAAACTGCAGATTCGGGAAGGCAGATTTACAAGCATGCCCTTAATCCAAAGTTCGGAAAGCTAGATTAATGATTATCATTCAGCTTTATGGTATAGTGTTGGTATATTGTTAAGAACGGAATATTTAGTATTAGTAAAAAAAGTTTCTCTAAAAACATAATATTTCATTTAATACGTGTGTTTGCGAGTGCGTGCATTTACTTTTTTTCCATTCTCCCGTTTATTTCGATGTTTCATCATTAAAAAATGATTTTTAAATACCCGTTAGTATATAGAATATAAATGGAAAGAAATTTAAAAATATAATATGATTATTAATAAATGTAGGCAAGGAAATGGAAAATGAAGTTTGAGTATCCTTCAAATTAATTGTTTATAAAATGCATGTTATTAATCATTGCATGTTTTCAATACAGTTACTGTAAGAAAAGTTTCTTTTACTGTCTGTACGTGAAAATAAAAAGGAAATGGAGGGTACATCAGTGAATTAGAGCCCCTAGTCTTGATTGCAGGTGCAGGAGTGAGACGGAACGGTAGACTGCTTCAACCTGTTACGGTATACTCTTGAAACGTCGCGCGCGCGAGTGTGTAACACTTGCCGTCGCCGGCTGCAGGGTAGAGGGGAGGGGAACGGCGCTTGACAATGACACAGGTACCAGCTTGCTGACTCCCCCTTATTTTTTTTTTTTTTTTTTTCACGTTTTTCACGTTTTTCACACCGAGACCTATCTGAGAATAAAGATAATTTTTTTCAGATTACTGATGTTTTGAAATCGAAGAAATCGTAAAAATTAAGAGACTATCGATATAACTAATTTGGACCAGACGCTCGCTCTCTATAGTCTTTAAAGGATGTGTCTCTGCATTAATAATCGCGTTATCTAAAATATTGAATGTACAAAAGCAAAAACTGTAATTGTCCTTAATGCTGTATTAGGTATAGAAGTAATGCACCCTTAATATATAGTAAACAATATTGCGAAGTCGATGTGGGGATTGCTTATTATATACCTATGTAAGGCGAACTGAAAATCAGGAAGAAACAGTATAGGTCATATGTAAGTTAATCGCTGAGTTGCGGAAGCTTTTTTCCTGAATTTTGCCTTTCTCTTTTGGCTAATGAAAAATGACGCTCCTGGAAAGGAAGAGTGAACAGTTTCAAACATTTTTTCTCATCGTTTAATATTTATAAATCGTTTGTTTCTTTTTTTAAGAAAGGACTATCAAGTCAGAATAATTAGATAAGGTGAAATGTCCGTAAATAACGAGATAAGATTGCTCGTCCAGCTTTGTCCCGGAGAATCAATTGCTAGATATTTTATATTGGGTCATAGGAAAAAATGCGTATTAAAAATGTGTCGGGCCGGTGGAAAAGTTGAAATTTAGACAGTTTAAAGAACTGATAGCGCTGATAGCGCTGATAGCAGTGGTAGCACTGCACGTCGCCAACGCTGGAGTATAAGAATATATACCGCATAATCTGTGCAATCTGTATAATCTTCTATATTATGTGGCGCAGCTATAAGTCAATACAGCACTGTATACGGCTGCCTCTCTTGTAGTCACATGCCTCTCTGGAGGGAAACCGCGAAGGACAGACCGAGAGGGGAAGCGCCGCGGCCCGAAGCCTGTTCGCGAGGATTTACGCTTGCCCTCGAACGCGAGCTGCGGCAGACTGCGATCGATATATCTTCATTGCACTAGATCGATATCATTGCTCTCGCCTTCATTTCCGGACGTTTTCAAATTCCCCAACAGAAGTTGACTTAAGAGGAGGCCACGCACCACTGTTGCACATAGGACCTACCTACCACAAGTTGCTGCAGGCAAAGTACATACTTTGATTTGAAATTTCCGACTGTTATCGTTTGGATAAAAGCCAAAGGAAATGACTAGTAAATGACTTATTATTCATGCGAATTTCGTGAAGATTTAGTTGCTTGCCTTGCAGAGAATAACTACAACGAAGGAAGTTTCTGTACGAGAATAACTTGATCCAGAGGTAAGATGCAAGTACACACACGCGCAAGTAAACCGCACCTCAAAAGTTCATTATTTATGTGGTATTTTTTCTTTCAAGTGCAGTGACATGAGTACATAACCTTATTACCTCAATTGCTATGACGCGGTATACAGTTATATGCCAATTAAGAAGAGAAATATCGACCTCCCAGGGCAACTGCTTATGAGCAGCAGAGGCTCGGTTGGCCCACGAACTTGTCTTTCATGGCGTCATTCAAGTTGCAACCCATGATTTGTAAAAATGCATTATAAAAAATTTATAAAAAATTCTAAAAACACCCAGAAGATAAAAATGGAATAAATCTTTGTTGCTACTTATTGAAAATCTAGGTTTTATTTACAAAACCAAAAGGAATTTGTAAATTTTTTTGTTTTAAATATCATTAGCGATTTAATAAATAAATTAATAATTATTGTTCGTTCTGTGATCATTCGAGACCTGTCTTCTCCAAAATTTAAATATCATTGTCAGTCAGGCAAAAAAAATCGAAGTCTTGGAACAATAGCATTATCAACAATATTAAAGCTGGGTTGGACACCGAGGCAGTGAAATCCTTACACGTAACGCGTTAAGGGGGTCATATACCTAAAACATGTTTTTTTTTAAATTCACCAAAAAAAAATAAAATTATAAGTATTAGTACAATTTTATAATATCTTAGAAATATATTAAATTTTTAATAAAATGGATCGAAACTACGGCCCCTAAGGTCATTTTATCTTATGTTATGTTAATTTAAAAATTTTGTCGTAACCTGCAGCATCAACCAATTGATCAATTTTGATGAGATTTGAAGGTTGATGAGATCAAATTTGAAATTATTTGAATAAATATCTCAAAACATATAAAAACTACTTTAAATTCTTTCATTTCATGAATTTATACAGTTTTTTAAATATATGAAATACTTACTCAAATAATTTTAACTGATACAACTCTTCAGGCACAAATGACATTAATTTGCAACAATTTAAGCCGAACCTCATCAAAATTTATCAATTGGTTGATGCTGCAGGTTACGCCAACGACAACATTTTGAAATAAAGCTAACGTAACATAAAATGACATTAGGGATCTCAGTTTGGGTCCATTTTATTAAAAATTTAATATATTTTTAAGATATTATTATAAAATTGTATTAATACTTATAATTTTATTTTTAGGTGATTTTATAAAAAAATTCTTTTAGGTATACGACCCCCTTAAATCAGGTCGAGATAGCAATTCTAGAAATCTCGAAAGACAAAAAATACCAATACTTATAGAATATATTTCTTATGTACATATAATTATTTAGTTACAAAAGCTGAATTCAACACGAGATCGTCTGCTTTAAAAGTACATTCGTTGGGAAGGGAAAATTAACGAGTAAAGTACGAGTGAACTCTTAGAAGAAAATTTATAAACGACTCGGTTGCCCTGGTAGAAATGATAACCATCGGTTTGCCATCCGTTCACCAAATTACGAAGGATTGACCAAGCTTTTAACCAATGATTGGCCAAAAATACCCCTTATTTCGTCACGGCACAACGTTTGCGGTTGGTCAACGAATCGTAAATATTAAAAATCGCGAAAAAAGATCATTATACGTAATTTATGATTCAAATAAAATATTAGTAGTTGCAGTACGTATTGCTTACACAAATAGATTTAAGTCAGTAAAGTTGTACTTCTAATTGAGGTTATGTTTATGTAGATATAGATATACAGCTCGTGTTCTTACGCACGGGGACATCAACTTAATCTTAAAATATTTTTATAAATCCACTGTAATACTTTCATTACACTACTATCTGTCTTTACAATTAAATCTTTTTTAAGAATATACGTTTCTTATTATTTTAATTGTCTATATTTTGTATAATAACTGTGATTCCATAATCTATTATGTTTACCAGGGTGGAAGTTAATGAAGATTATTTTAATTGAACTTTTGTCGCATAAAAATGAAAATTAATTAAACCAACTTTGAATGAATGCAGTTTCTCTTTTTTCTGCCTTTTTCTAACTCTTGTTTGGAATGACTACTGAAATACAATCTGACCCAAAGCTGCCTTATATAATTAAATATTTTTCATAAATGTAAAAATGTGACGGAAAACTGTGAAATACTTATGTTACGGAAGTCTTGAAATGCCAATATTTTTAAACCAGCACGGTTGCTCGCGCACTAACACTACACTTTTGCAGTTGAATGAAATTCGAAAAACATACGGGAAAGGAGCGCGTAAGAATAAATACGCTAAATCGGCTGCGCGAGCAGGTGTTTTTCGATATCCTTGTGCCCCGAGTACTGGACGGGAAAGTTAAAGTAGCTCGATGCAGTGACTTTTTCCAGGATCGTACTAGTATAAAAAGTGCTAAACCGGCCTACAGAAATTACCAATACAAATTTATGAATAAAACTATCAAGTTCGTAGGGAATATTTTTTCACTACTATATTACATTTTATGATTTATCAAAGAAATTCTTGTCCTAATTTAGGATTAAAGCACGCTCTTTTGAAATTGAAAACCAGAACAAACGATTTGCGAATTATTACATTAAGAATATGTGCGCTTATGCACCCCCTCTCTCACCGCTACACGTATACACTGGCGTACCGACACGTGTAGTGAGAGCTCGACGCGCCACTTTCTCATATACTTTGTGCCTACTTAGTACTTATACATCCTTGTGAGCTTCGAGCTTTTGACATGTTACCCACCACCAATCGTTAGTAAAAGCTGGAATTTTAGAACTTACTCGAGATTTTCTTGAGTTATTCCGATGCACTTTGCCTTTTTCCACCATCTTTACACTCTGCACACATGAACAAAGTGTACATAAAATACTTTTTTTATTCAGGAAGCTTCTAAAGCTATATTAAAATGATTTCGAATTTGCAAATTCTCACTTTTTTACTTTATCTTAACTCTTAACATAACTGAACATTATTATGATTTTCGAAGAAAGTGAGCGCACCTGATTTTATATGAGAAGAAGATTCAGTGACTAAAATAACTAAACTAATTATCCAAGATAGCTAACAATCTGTTGTGCTAGACTTGAAATCTGGAGAGGCGTTTATAAAGCGCCTGAACTATCAGAAAGCGTGAAATAGTTTAAGCAAAAGAATTGTAAAAATAAAAAATTTTAGCCAAGGGTTCGAATATAAAAACTCTTGCAGAAATGTTTGACTTTGTAGTAGTCTGCTTCGTCATCGCTCGCCATCAGTGCAGGGGGGCTTTCTACGCAAAACTTTCCAATCCTCCATTACCCTCAGTCTGTCTTTCAATCCTCCCACCTCCCCTCGTTTATTCCTCGTTCATTCGGAATTAGTAATATCGGAAAAAATGGGGCACGAGATTAAAAACTGTTTTCCTACCTGGACATACTAGAGTTGTTGCTCCTAGCGAAGTAACCGTCTTCGAGGAGGATGCGCCCTCGTTCCACTGTGCGTTGGTACGCGCGGCTCGACGGTGCGCAGCTAGGACGCCATGTCAGCAAAGTTGGTCGACTCCTCTTTGCCTCTCCCTCTCACTCCCTCTCATTCTCTCCCTCGCTGTCTTGTTCTCACTCTCTCCCCCTCACTCCCTCTCTTTCTCTCTCGCTTTCGCCTCACCAGTCACCGCCTCACGATTTTTACACTGCCGACTTCCCCCTTGCAGAGAGGGCGCGTTTATCCTCTTGGCCAGCCAATTTCAAATTTGCCGGTTAAATAGAAGCGAAAGTGCCAGCAGAAAGCAATAGCGCTTTCTAAGTAGCTGATCTGTCGAAAGCACCGACCAAAGTTTCGGATATGCCGTGGAGGCGGCTATAACACGCGCGTCGCGTTAGTGAGGGAGCGCCGGAGCGGACGAGTCCTCGCGAGTACAGGTTATGAGGCACTGCGCCACCGCACGGCCGAGCTGCCGAAGCTCGCCTACGCCCCGGTCCGACGGACCGACTTCCTTGCGCAGTTGCGTATACTCGGTGTACTGTACAAGTGTACAGTCGCCGAGTGGCGCGATTGTCAGTAATTCAATATTGTCACCGCCCTCGTCACGACGGCTGCCGGGCTGTGTCACCCTTTCTGGTTTTTCCGCCCGCCGGTTATTCTCCGGTGGCCGCTCAAACCGAAGCTCAAACCGAGGCTCAAGCGCGTGCCCCGACCCCTAGTCTTTCTCCTTATCTGTCACAGCGACTCTTTTCTCCTGCCCCGCTGCTCGCGTGTCGCTAGTAATTGGTCTATAGCGCCTATCTCGCGCGGCGACGACTCACTCACGCCGAGTCGCCGACTACTTAGGTAGGCACACAAATGCGCGATATCGCGGACATCGCGGTCCACACTCGCGCAGTCGCGCCGCGGCCGGCGGCCGGCGGTGCTGGCGGCTCTTCTCTCTTATACCATCAAGTTGGGCTCAGCCTGACTCGAGTGCCGCCGAAGGCCTCCGAGTTTGCCCGAGTTCAATTCGCCAGGAAGAGCGCCAGATTCTAATTCTACTTTGCTCGTTAGGCTTTGTAGGCAATAATAAGAATTAGCTTGGCACCACTGTTGCAATTGTTTTAGTTATTCGCAGCTGTTCGTTCTATGATGTGTTACTGATAAGCACTTGCTCGGATGCGCAGACTCCGCTTTTATCAAAATATCAAAAGCGCAAAGAGCATACTCATAGGCTTAGGTTGTCGCGGCTAAAAATTGAGTCACCGCACTGACTACAGTCAGAGTGGGCAGATCTATCATTGATTTTTTTAAATATTTAGCTTAGTACACCGATTTCCGATTTCCAATTTCCACCAGAAATCCAAATTTCGGGATGGCTGAAGAATGACTGGACTGTAAGTAAGGTTTAGCAATTAAAAAGAGAAGAATCTTGTACGTCTCCTTTTTCCGTCCCCAACGTTTCAGTCTGTTGCGCTCGGCTAGTTGGCTCAGCGCGCGTAGCAACGAACCTCCTGTGAACCTCTCCCTCTCCCTCTCCCTCTCCCTCTCCCTCTCCCTCTCCCTCTCCTTCTCCTCTTTTACTCTACCGCGCCTTACCGCGCCTTATCCGCTGACTCTTCTAGTCGCACCACCACGATAAGTATTATCCCTCTCCCGCCCCTATCGCCCGCTCACTTCTTCCCCCACGCGCGCTCGCTCACTCACACATGCGCATGAACCCTCTGCATGGCGAAACCGAGCGTTGCGAAAGCCAAGCGAACGACGCGAACAAGAGGAGTCCGTTCAAGAATGCATTGGTGTGCGTGACATTCTATATTCTTTTTTAGAAAATAATTTATATTCTTATATTCTTTTAGAAAAACATGCCAAAATTTTTGCTTTCTTGTAAACAAAGCTTTCGACGTTTTGCCGATTCATTTTTTATCAATTAAACGTACTTAGACTTAAAGAGTTCAAAATAGTATATTTCGATACAAGTGCGAGAAAATGAGATTGGCAACGAGACTCGTTCAAGGCTTGCTTTCAGAACCGGCATTATAAAAGTCTGCAGTTTTAAACATTTGTCAATGCATATATTATTCCCTTGTAGCTATTTCGAAATAACCCTATCAATTGCTTTTAAATTTAGGGAGTAACATTCAATAAATTATTGAGCCCGTTTGTATTTTTCTAACGGCATACGAATTATTGTCTACTTTAGGTAAATTGAAGTAATTCCAAAGTCACTAAAAGCAACAATTTTTTTATTTTTTATTTTATTTACATTAGGAAGTTACCCCTTCAAAACATATGAATTATCCCTTTGAAAGACATACAAAGCTTAAACATATCGTCACTATAATAAACACCTATAGCAAGAGGATTATTTCAAGGACAAACATAATAATTTTATAAATATATAGTGTAAAGTCATTGAAGAAATTTATAGTCAGTGGAAGGAAATGAGCAAACTATTTTGCGATATGGCCGGGCTGCTGCCGGACTGCTCGGCCGCTGGTACGCTGAGGGGAGAATATGTAAGTTGTGACGGTGAAAGAAAGAGCAAACCAAACTCCCCTGAGCCGACGCGTCGAAACTTGCTTCTCTCCCGTACGGATACGAAGCGGGGGAAGGACGCCTAGCTTTTTATCGGCTTTTTTCTGCTTCTCTTTCATGCGCTCCTTCGCCCCAACGCGCCCGCGCCGAAGAATCCATACTCAGCCCCTTAGCACACGCTATATGATTCCAGTCGCTAAAAATGCCGCCGCAAAAGGAAAATTTCACCAAGTTACCTCGTATTAAAACTTTTTTAAAAATCCATTTAACTAAATTAAATACGTCAAGTCAATTGGAAATCCTGCTCCCCTAACTTTTTTGCCTTTGTCTTCATTTTCTTCTTCGTTTTCTTCTACTTTGAGCGACTAGTTGGGGCTAACTCAACCCTCGCTCCTCTCAGCTCCTCCGTTCATGAAAAAGTCCGAAGCAGAAGAAACCAAGATTCACTTTCTCACGCTACCAACTGCCCTTCATTTCAACCTGCACCTGCCGCAACCCCTTTTTCAAAAAGGAATCCTACTCTCCCACCCTCTTTCTTCCCCTCTTTTCTTTTATTTTTTGTATTCTTTTATAGGCCTTTTTTCAATTTTTGTCAATGACTTTTACCTACCGTTCAGTGTTTTCCTTATGACATTGATAAATAAATTAATGGATAAAATCCAATCATTTTATTAATTTTAAAAAATTACATCTTTAATTATATTATTTTTGAAAAGAGAAATTAATTTTTTTACCTCACTTATAAAAAGCTGATAAACATTTATGTTACAGCTATTTATTGTATATAAATTATGAGTACGAGAGCATAAATTTTTCTCTTTGTTTCACATCTTATTTAAACTTAAATTTCCAGGGTGAGCACTGAGACTAGAGCTCAGATTTTCCGCCCCTCTTCCTTATGGAATTTTGTCCCCTTTCTAGCCTGCCGTTTGCGAAAATCGCTCATTAAATTCAGCATAAGTTTTTGAGACATCTTGTATGATTTGATGGTTTGATTTTGACATCCCTATGGACAAGTTTGATCTTGATTATAGCGAAGTCTTGATGCATTTTTCAATCAGTATGATTAAGTCTAGTCATTATATTACCGACACTGTTTTTTCTTTTTAAAACTCTGCAAAACTATCACTGTGGCTTAAACTTCCTGTTTCAGGACAGCGAGTTTAATTATGAATTAAGGCACTCTCGTGTCTTAATTGAGTCTAAATGTTCATATAATTCTACGTTTTTCAGTCCTATACACAGATTGCGGTGTAATTGGAATTGTCTAGACATAAAGGCAGATAAACTTTCTGATTTTAGTTTTAAGAAAAATTTAAGAGAAATTCTATTGTGCTCTTATTAATTTGGTCTGCTATTCTGTGCAATACTTTGCGACTTACTTTTCTATTCCAACTTGTAAATGAGTAAGCCCATAAAATCAGCTAGGTTACGGAAATATGGCTCACACTCACCACCTTACTCGTGATATTTGTTTAACTGTACAGTGACACAAGGAGACGTTTCTATAGTTGGCATCGCCACAAGTCGAAAGGTACAATAGTAATCTTAATAAGACACAACATATATTGCACCTTCACATACATATATTTGATCTTATACGACGGTATGCAAATATTAAAATCCATGCGTTTTGTCGAAGGATCGAAAAGTAGAGACAGGTGGACTTTCCCCCAAGATCAGATTTTTATTTATATTATTTTGTTTTCATGGCGAACAGAGGTTTATCTTATCGTATTTTATATTATCTTATCTCTCTCTCTCTCCCTCCCTCTCTCTCTCTCTCTCTCTCTCCCGCTCTCTATCTCGCTCTCTCTCTCTCTCTCTCTCTCTCTCTCTCTCTCTCTCTCGTTCTGCTCACTTCTATTGTTGGAGTTGAAGCTGCTTTAATATACTCTTTTGATCTCCGTCTGAGAAAGAGAGAGAGAGAGAGAGAGAGAGAGAGAGAGAGAGAGAGAGAAGTGAGGGAGGCACTTGTCGACTTTTTCACAGCTTCGCGCCGCCATTGGTGCTTATATTCAGTTGTGTGCTAGAACCTGCATACAAAACTATTAAAAGCCCCTTGATTTTTGGATGCCTTGGAAAGTTTAAAAAAAGGCTAAAATTTTAGATCCTATTGATTGTTTTTGATCCAGCAGGTATAATAATATGTTAATTTTGTTTAATTATACATTTAAACATGACATTACTTGCTTTTTTATAATTTAAGTCTCGTCACGTTCAAAAATATCAATTTGTTCTAAAATTATCGATAATCAAAGACAAAGTTAAAAAAAACGCTGTCAATAGATTGTCAGTTAGATTCCTCAAAATTAATTTTGCTACTACTTTTCTTAATTTATAATATAATTTTTTATTTACATTTTTTTATGCAATTTCTCAAACATTCAGTCAAATTTTCATTGATTTATCCAACTTGAAAACAAGGGAAGGAAAAGATGGGAACGAAAAAAGCCAAAGGCAATCGGCTACAGGAAGGCAAGAACGAAAGAGAGCATCTTTTTCCCACTTTGATTTCCTTCGACTTGGCTGATAAAAAGAGTTTTTTTGCCCGCCATAATATAGACAATAAAACAAAAAACCATCGCCGCACGGAGCCCTCTGGAAACTCGGAGGAGTTAAAAAAAAGAGAGAAAGATGAGGATCAACGATGATTTGAGCGGTCGGTAGGATAAGGAAGCAGCAAGTGGGGAAAGTGATAATAATTATAAGCTCATATCAAAGAGATTAACATAAAAGATAGAGACTAAAAGTCATAAAATGTACTTTTCTTCATTAGGAGCGAGGATTTAGTAGCAGTGACTATTTTATTTTAAGGGGATGTGAATCTGCATTATCGGCATAAGTATTTTATTTATTATTAAAAATGAAAATCATTTTTCAAAATTCGGCCAACGTACT